>JAHZNK010000567.1:0-10419 GCA_027744615.1 Lepidocyrtus cf. nigrosetosus NNG-2020 | reverse complement strand
ATTGTTAAATTTTTAATGAGTAACATAATAATGTTCCGTTGACGGCTAAAAAGAAACAGCGGGAGGTTGTTAGTGAATATAGTGAACGGGATAATGTTTTAAACGACTCTCTCATCACGTAGTTCATGCAGTTTCAAATCAAAACTTGATACCTGGTAGATGTATATACATCTATTAACCTAACCTTTTAGTACACAACTTACAATACATCTACAGTTTCCAAATAACTTACAAACTTACAAGCAATCATTATTAATTTTAAAAAATTTTATCGCGTTTCAATAATCAGCAAACATGGCTGCTTATGGAATAGCTTACTTATATTGATATATGATGTGATGAATTCCACCAACAACTATTAATATTAGCTCACATTTCCTTCTTTTTATCGTGCCAGCAAGCCAACAAATAATTATTCAGTTGTGCTCTGAACTTCTTTTATTTTAATAATTTCACCCACTTCAATAATCAAAAGAGCAAAGAAGCTCTCATGTCTCGCCTCATAAATATTAAGATCGATTATAAAATATCCATCGCCATAAAATAAAAAGCCTTTTTAATATTCTTTATTATATTCTTTCGATAGTTTTTAACCTATTTCACAAAGTAAAAGCTTCAGTCTTTTTTCAACCTGTTTAAAAAAATAAAAACTGATCCAATTCAATTCCACCAAGCAACAGTATAAGCAAGGTAAAAACTACCTTTCACTTAAATAAACTCAACATTTTGTACGACCAAAACGAGCCCAAAACTTAACTAGAAGCTCATTCGGGAATATTTCAAACAAATAATTCATGTTTAAGGCTGGACCCGTTGCTAGAGAGCCATCGATGGCAAACATTTCACTCTCTTACTTTCTCTCTAAACAATTTTGCGTGCTTCTGTTTATGGTTTATGGAGCGACACACATTACTCCTTCCTCTTCTTTTTTCCACCTCTATCACCGATTAGAAAAGGTGGAAGAGTTTTCCCTTTTTCGTTTTCCTCTTTTAAAAGTTTTGTTGCTCAATTTGAAGAGGACAAAATTAAATAGGACAATGCATACATACAAATGTATAGCTTTAGACAGAATTGCATGTTTAAAACCTGCCTCTTTCTTTTTCCTTCTCTCCTCGCACATAAATTCAACTTCAATCGAAACAACGTTTCCTTTCCGACTGTGTTTTTTCTGCATAGAGAAGTAAAATTAAGGAAGGAATAAAAGAAACATCGTTTTCTACTCAAACACATTTTTGTTTGACAGAGACACAGAAACGAACATTTTGTTGTTTTTGTTTTATGAAGGAGTCTTTCCCATTAAAGTCAGCTTATGCGAGAGAAAAACACGTTTTCTCTTCCTCCCATCTTTCTGTTCTTTTACTATAATTAGTTTAGCCAAAATGTGCTCACTATGAGAAAAAGGCTGTATGCTTACTTTTTCAACTTTCTCTTTTATACGATATTTCTTCCTAAAAACGAAGAAAAACTATCGTGATTTTGATTCGTATTACTTTCAACACTAGACAACGAGTAATGTTTTGGTTTTATGCTAATTTATCCAATTACCTGCATACTTTTCTTTCTTTGTTTTCTTTTTCAAGTTGATTAATCTTAATTTGGCAGGTAAAGAGCTAGTAATTACTCTTGTTTTGAAAAACTCTGCCTATCATTATCCATTGCAACCCTGGCCTAGAGACTTTTAATATGTTACGCAACTTGATTGCTTTCATTGGGTAATTATAGAAAAGATAAACACAAGCTCAGTCAATACAACACATAAAATAGAGATAATTTTGCCTGTTAGTACTATTAGATCTTGAATTTTAAAGCTAGTTCAAGTGCGTCCCTAATTTGCATAACTCTACACCAAAACTACAGATAATATTTTAATGCATTCGCAATTAAAAAGACAACGATTAGAACAGCACAGGGGCCTGGATGTTACGAGAAAATTTAAATAATTAAAATAACTTTCGAATCAAAGTCTATAAATGATAATTAAGAGTCTATAGTCTTAAACAGACTGAATTATGTAATCGATATTGTTAAAATGATCAGCATCGAGTGTCGTTCTCTCTCCTCTCGATAATCCTATTTTACTTTTCTACAGCTTCGTAAACCAATTACTAATTTCCAAAATGGGATACTTTGCCCGGAGTATTCTGCGCTATAGAGCATTTTCCCCATCATCAACAAAAAACTGTCATAGTGTTCCCCCTAATTACGTAACATTTTTTACTATCACAAACTCTAGCAAGTCCTGAAAAGATGTTTTTACTATTTGGCAATAGCATTATCGATAGCAAACATAGTATCAGCTTTTTCATCAAATTTCGTACTAAATTGTCTAGTCATTTTTGGACTAGGGAGGGCTATTTGTCGTTCTCTCTCCTCTCGATAATCCTATTTTACTTTTCTACAGCTTCGTAAACCAATTACTAATTTCCAAAATGGGATACTTTGCCCGGAGTATTCTGTGCTATAGAGCATTTTCCCCATCATCAACAAAAAACTGTCATAGTGTTCCCCTAATTACGTAACATTTTTTACTATCACAAACTCTAGTAAGTCCTGAAAAGATGTTTTCACTATTTGGCAATAGCATTATCGATAGCAAACATAGTATCAGCTTTTTCATCAAATTTCGTACTAAATTGTCTAGTCATTTTTGGACTAGGGAGGGCTATTACGTGGAAAAATTGAAGCTAATGATGTGTTGTAGTGCTTGATAGGTAGTTGGGTTGCATGTTATAAACATAGGTACTTTCCATTCGATACTTTGTCGGGTTCATTTAAGTTCATGAGGATGCTGGAGCCCCATCATTTTGATTAAAATCGATGAAAATTTTGTAAAAGAAACTTATCTGGGAAAAGGGAGCTTGTCTAATGGCCTTATATTTTAGAAATACTAGCAAATTAAAATCGAAACCTATTATTATATAATCTCTCGATCGTAGTTGATATAAAACAAGTTTAAAAGAGGAAATACGCGTTCTTAAAAAATGTTTGTTCTACTGAAGAATAATTAAGTGAAGTATCTGCCGCAATATTAAAAAAGTAAAAGAAAGGAACAAAGTCTCCCATTTTATGTCATTACATAAAAACGGTTAATATTATTAATACCTCCAACTGCTCAGTTTCTTACGTCGGGTGACCGAGTCCATTTTGTTATTGCTTGTTTGTCATCTCTTACAAGCCAATAACTACTTGAAAACAGCTTCAACAAGATGGAGGACCCATTATTACTAAAAGAAAAAGCACCGATAGACAAAATTCCCTATGTTGGTCATTTGTCTTTTCATTTCTTCATTCGTGCATTTCATTTCATTTTCAATTACATCGGCCATCATTATCATCAAAAACATTTTTGACACGTCAGCTTAAATATCACCAATATACATTACAATCCTATTACTCATTAAAAATGTGTATAATATTAACCCCTTTCTTCCTCGCCGTCTATTCAACCACTTTCCTGTCTTGTCTCAAAAAAGTAATCATGAATTATGCAAAAGGTTTTCTTAATAAGAGAAGTAATTCAAGCTTATTCATTTTTCAACAATATTTTCTTGCAGTTTCAATGTAAAACAATTATTCCATAAAAGTAGCAAAAAACTGGCTCGTTGACGTTTCAAATCCAGGAACCACGTACAAAACTTTTCATACTTTATAGCAATAACTGAATTATTTAGTAATTTTTAAGTCATAAATACATTGTACCTAGGCTTGACAGACATATTCTACTATTACATATCTTGAAAGTTCAGAATTAATAAGGATTGATCAGCCAAATTTAATTCTTTGAATATCCTTAATAATTGTGGCTTGCTCTAACCTTAAAAGATTATAAAAATTTTCAATATCAACCTACCTAAATCATATCACATATGCATTGAATGACCCTATTAACCCTTGAACAATCAGCTAGTAGCAGAGCTTAATAAAATTCATATATAAATGGCCGATAAATGTGTGAATGAACATAGGTAATAAACTATAAATGAGTGCTAAACAAATGTGCTAATTCTGAGCTATTATGTATTACCAATAAACACATCTAAACAATAACAAATAAAAAGTGAAAGGTAAATCGTAAATGACGTAAATATAATTTAAGATAAATTATACAAAAGAATCATACAAAAATTCAAGGCAGTGTTAAAACAGGTACTAAAAATTACTAGAATCAGATCATACGAAGATTTCTATACAAAAAGGTACAATGATTTACTTTTTAGCACAATTATTTCATCTTTCATTTTGGTCAACTTTCAAGCTCATTTCAATACGTTTACATTGACTTCTGCAATTCTTTTTCTGGGTTATTAAAGTCTCGAATGACGTACCTCTCAATCTTGTCATGTCCTTGGAACAGGAAATACGCCCGGAATTTTGTTCCGCTAAGGTATAAAGGATACCAAATCTCGTCATCAGGCCACATTTTTTTATGAGGAACTTTATTCCGTGGGAACCACTGCGGAAGCATTTCCTCACTTTCCACAACTTCCCCAGAGAACTTTGAACATCGGAACAAATGAACTTCCAAAATCACCGGATCTCCAACGAATTCAAAATGAATCACTGCAAAATTCTCCATATCGGAAGAGAGAACTGTTAAGCCGCATTCTTCTTTCACTTCCCTAAAACAAGTCAGATTAAAAGATTATGATTTGAAAACTTTGGTTCAATTTTTGTTTTATATTCATACTTTTGATGATTACCTCACAGCAGCATCAACGATCTTCTCGCCGGCTTCCACCTTTCCACCAAATCCATTCCAAAGTCCTATCCCAAATCCACGTTTCTTCAGTCCAAGGAGAATATCTTTATTGTCTTTATCAATCAACGCTAAGGTGAGCACTTTCTTCACAGTGGAATCGGGAACATCCGGACATGGTGCTGAGGTTGAAGTTGGCATCCTTCCGATTCTTTGAAATTTTGAATGTCTGGTCAAAATCCTTCCAATCATCCACACCTCAGCAATTCAATCTACAAAAATAAAACAACCAAAGTATTTTAATTTCTTGTAAGTCTATATTATAAAACCTCAATTCCATTTTCATAAGTTTGCACATTACTTATAGACAAATATAAAAATAGCTGCTTTCCTTTAGTTTTTACAAGTAAATGCTTGCTCATTCTATTCTTATTAACTAGATATCTCCAATTACTTTAATGGCCCCTTCTAAGCCACTACTTCTCTCACCTCTTGAGAAAACGGAAGTGTACACGAACCAGATATTTTGCTCATTTCCTTAAACACCACCATCAAGTCGTATAGCAATAGCACTCGAAAACGAGATACCATATTCCTTATCTTCTTCCACTACTACAAATAACCAACACCGCACATTTTTTATCATTTCTACATAATTTATTATTACAACTACTACAAGAACAACACAACAACTACTCAACTAAAACCCTCAAAAATGCCACTATATACCAGCACCACTTCTGATATCTGAACAAGTTCAGCCCGTATAGTACAAGAATAAGACTAGTTCTTTAACGGGACAAAAAATAAATAACTTCCAATTTTTCTTGGTAGCAAATAGTCCACTACTTCTCCAATTTCTCCAAAATAAACCGAATTTGTAGTTCTTAAATAAATATTTTCCTCTTCCTTCCCATTATATGCCATGTCCTTACTATTACATAATTATTACTATTACATAATATGTAAATACTTTTCTACAACTTCACACACAACACATAAAAAATTCCTACAAATAAGCAAGTGAAAAAGAGATAAATAAGAAAACTTAGGAATGAGTAAGAGTCACTGCGAGTGTGAATGCGAACGAGCCAAGGAAAAAAGTGAGTAAAAGTAAGTAAAAAGAGAGAAAAGATGCAAAGTTCATTTTTCCATAGGAAAAAGTCCAAACCAACTTTTTTCTTGGAAAACGAAACAGCTCTCTCATCCTCTGCTAAATAAGGAAAGCTGTATAGACACAGACAGAGCCAAAGTAAAACTTAACGAAACATTCTTCACTTTATTATGCCTCTCTCCCTCCATCATTATTACGTACCATCAGCACTATGCCACCCTCCTCCCTAAATGTTTTTTCCTGTCTGATTCAAACTCTGACTTGCTTACTTTCCCTTCCTACTTCCAGGAAGAAAGAGCAATACAGAATCACACACAGTCATAGTTATTACATCATCGTGCAGCCAAGTCTCTGACTAAACTAGAAAACACACGCATATTATTCAATACTTTAAAAATTTAAGTATATAGCGTGAATTCCGCTCTAAGAAAGAATGGAAACATGTTTTGGGAAAATATGGTAATATTATGTAATTGTAATAGATCTTATAGAAGTTGGACATTCCTACAAAGCTTAGAGAATCCACCCTTTTCACTTTTTATAAAAAGGGAAACTTTTTTATTTCTCGCTCGCACAAAAAAAAACTACAAACCAACTCCAACCATGACAAAATGCAAAGAAGAAAGGATGTGGAGGGGTGTTGGATTTGGATTCGGAGGAGTTTTTTAGGAGGATGTCTGCGTGTAGAATGGAGGAGAGAGGAACTGAAGGAGATAAAAGTCCCGTACGTCCGTCCATATCATATTCATAATGAAATAGCTTTCTCTTCCATCTCCTGCTTAAAGACTTGAGTAAATTGCATCTTTCCTTCTCTTCGTCTTAATGTTAAACAGCGAGAAAAAATCTGGGAAGCTCTCTCGTCTCATCTCCTCCATTTATAATCCATATCCTCCTCTTTCTTATTCTTATCCTTCTCTCTTCCACCTTTTTCTTTCCCAGTCTCCTCAACTAAATTACGCTTTTCGAAGGAATGAATGAACAGGAAAAGCACCGTTGTGCATGCATATTACGTAAAAAAGCCTGCTTTTCTTTCAGATGAATCTCTGATCTGATCAGATCAGAAATTCTAAAAGCATAAGCAGAAGAAGAGCTAAGCTTTTATATTATTATTACGAAGGAATGGAATAATATGGCAAATGTTAGTTGATAGTAGAATAGTCATCTCATCATCATGTAATCTGCTTCTTTTCCTGGAGAAAAAGATGGTGATGAGAAGAATAAGAGGGGAAGATGAACAGAACTGAGAGAACTGAGCCCAAAATATTTTACTCTCGATCCAGTTCTCCAACCAAAAACTGAACCCATCCACCGTAATCATCATCATCATCTTTTTAAGCAAGAGAAACTCAAAAGCTCAAGTGTGCCTTTCCTTTCCTATTGCCTTTAATATTTTCATTCCCCCATTTACTCACTCAAATGAAAAAGCTGCAACATGAAAAACCACGCAAACGAAACGAGAAGGCTGAACAAAGTTAAGCTTTATGCTTTTATTAGAAAGTAGAAAAGTGAAAGGGGAAAGAGATAGAACTGGTCGACTTGGATTTTCGATAGAGAATGATGATCACTACGAGGACGGTGGTGGAGTGGAACTGGAAACGGTGACTAAGGTTTTATACTTTTTCGGCTGCTTCATATCTTCATAGGAACACACCAGAGAAATGAGAAAATGGCTAAAAAGAGAATGTAAAGGAGAAAAGGAAGCATCTTTTACTCTCTCAGTGCTTCATTTATTGATTATTCAATTTCTCATGCTGCATACATTCATATTATATTATGCTTCATTCCCATCATCCTCATCATGATTATCATCATGCTTTTAAAGTTCTTAAGCTATGCCCTTTTCTTTAAAATATTTTATGCACAATAATTCATTTCTACTTTAGTCTTGTAATTTTTATAGGCAAAGACTAAGAACACGGGGTATGCAACTACACGCACAAAACAATATATGAAAAAATGTTCATTTTAAGAATGGGAGAATAAAATAGCGAGAGAAATGAGAATCTGNATATTTTATGCACAATAATTCATTTCTACTTTAGTCTTGTAATTTTTATAGGCAAAGACTAAGAACACGGGGTATGCAACTACACGCACAAAACAATATATGAAAAAATGTTCATTTTAAGAATGGGAGAATAAAATAGCGAGAGAAATGAGAATCTGCGAAATGAGAAGCCCAAATGCACTCACTTCCTTTTTTCTCTTATATAACTTGACTAGACACATACAATCCGGACTGTACAATCCATTCTATGCTACTGGAGAGGCTCTCTGGAGAAGAAGAAAGGGGTTGCCAGCATGGCATATTCTTCTACACTGGAATTGTATTATTAGACCTGTAACCGGATGAAAGCTAAACTGAACAGAAGCTTTTGAAGCTCACCCTCACTCCAGCTCACGTAGCCTTTTAGCTCTCAGACATGTACGCATGAAACTTTTCCCAACCAAAACCATACAAAAAACTAACCAAAAGAATGGACGTGGACATGCTTTTCACGATGATTATTATGATGATGGTGAAGCCATAGTTAAGCTTCTACTTGGTCTTCTCCAAGCTATTCCAATAAGAACTCCCTATGCCTGGAGAAATTCTCCATGAATAAAAACCGTAAAAGATCTCCAGTGTTGCTTACAGCTCTTATGTCAAAAATATTGTTGTTGGTATAGCCTTTTTAAAGGTTTGGAACTTCTTTCCATAAACTCCAAACATCTTTCTGATAGCTTTATTTCTTCTTGTGAGAATATAATGGGTTCTCTATTACATAACGAATGAGCTCTGGAGAATTGTAGAGAAGTTTAAAATGAATGGCTATTTTCTTGGTTTATTAGATTGACCTGAGGATGGTATGGCGATGATGTGAGCTCTTCTATTCTAAGCTTAACAAAACAACGACAAACTACTCCCGATCAAAATTTAAAGACATTTTACCAGAAAAGGGAGGGATGAGGGGCACGCACAGTTTTTATAACATTGCGTAACAATAAAAAAAGTATAATGAAATGAGTAAAAAGGGAATTGAGAAAAATGCCCGGATGTAAGCAAACATTACAAAATAGATTACAATTCAAGAGAACAAAAATGCTTGAAATATTTAAAAGAGCACGTACAAAATGAAAAAAATTCAATGAATTTTCTCTCAAAGGGCATTTCCGGTAAAATAAAGCGGATTATTTATAATAAAAATTCTATAAATAAATCATTACATGATGATTTGATAAATGCTTTTTAAATACAATCAAATTACCGATTTCTAACATGCATTCTTCTAATCGTCACCTACAAGAGCTTAAAATATTTAAACCAGGACACTTTTAAGGCATATTTAACTTAAAAATTAGCATTTATTTAACCTCAACCTCTATTCGATTTAAAACAATCTTTATATGCCAACTGTCATAGCTTTTAACACTTTCAGTTTAATGAACTGATATAAACTTTATGTAACAAATTCAATTACTATTTTCTTAATTACTGTATTTCACTTACCACCAAACCTTGATATCCGGTCAGCAAAGTAAAAACTTCACCTTTATTGAGCTCACTAAATCTTTCAGTCGAGTTTAAATATTAAATTAACAATTTCTTCAACTAACTGCAACTCTAATTAAGTTTTGGACAACTTTGGAATCACAAATCTCACAAAACTTTCTCCAAGTAAATAGAAGAAATGACTTTCTTTCCGAATGACATCGAAATGAAAACAGAAAACTGTCAGTCCAGTGCAGTTTTGCTCTTTTCAATGCTGTATTCTGTTGTGATGCACAAAACCTTGGCTTTTATGAGAATGCTTTTGGCGCTTATGATTATGCCATACCAACATTTTGTCTGCTCCCTTTCTCCATATCCGGTATATGCAGAAATGAACCAAACATTGAACAGTGCAGTGTATGATGAAAGCATTTACCGGTAAAAGTCTCTTGTACTTACTCGAATTGCCAAGCAAGTAAACCTAAAACTGTTTTCTCCATGTTTATCATCTTTTGCTTCATCCTTAACTTTGAATACTAACTAGTTTTTATAAATTGCTAATGAAATTCCAATATAAATGCTCTTTACGGAAGATATACCTACCTGAATTATGTATTTATTTGCTCAGACAGTTTATTCACTGATGAAATCAATGAATGTTTGCATGAATTATTCCATAAGGCAAATATTTCAAAACTAGTCGTACAACATGAGAATATAAGAACCAGGTATTTATTTCTGGCTTGTCACACAAATTAGTCATTTTGTATAAACAAAGTTTTTCATACAACCTAAGCTATAACACTATTTCTAACAATACAAATTATAAATATAAAACTACTAACAAAAAAGGAATATCTAAAAACAGAATTATTTGAATTACTTATTGCAGAGTACAGGGAAGAAGTCATAACATTAATTAACATTGTACTACACAGATAAAATTATCAATCAAAGATCATTATGCTTTTGAAATACTGAAAGGAGTAATGATTCTTTACTCTTTTACTCCATTTCAGTTTCCGTTTCAGTGTTTTCTCCATCAATAACATATGTTTCACCGTTTCCAGATTTTTTCGGCCTAATTTGAATTGCTGAACCATTATCTCCTTTATTCCCTCCGTCATTATTGGCAGC
>JAHZNK010000566.1:0-11843 GCA_027744615.1 Lepidocyrtus cf. nigrosetosus NNG-2020 | reverse complement strand
TTCAATTTTAATAAGATAAAATTCTAATATATAGATAAAATTTTAATATCCAAGATTATTATCTAAAGGCATAACACTGGAGTTTTTCTTAATAAAAGTCATTTTCAAATTCATTAAAAGTTGTCAGTCAAAAATATTTACGACAAGCTCATGTATACAACATTTTAAAGTGAATGGCAGACAGGAAATCCTTACATGCTAGCCCTGAAGCTCAGGCAAGCAAATAGCGAAATTAGAAATAAGAATTTAGAGGTAGATCGTACCTAAGCCCATTGTACATTTTTAACCAGTACTAATCTTCCTAAGTACAATATAATGCTTAGCACTATTTTCATTACCACTTGCATCAGTGTATGCAACTACACTCGTAATTAAGATGGGCCATTTTAGTTGTCGTTTGGCATTTTAACGACAAGCCAGACGGTAAGGACAGAAAACAAAAACAGCAAACCTAAAAAGTTATTTTGTTACATAAGAACAAAGTCTCATGTAGTTTGTGGAATGTGTGCAATCTTAAATGCCTAACATAATGATTTCACGTCCGCTACCACGAGATGAAAGAAAAATGAGGCTCGTTCCACAACATAATCATATCATCAGGTTTGTTGTGAGTTGCCTTGATTTCTCGCCTTTCGCATAAACTTACGATGGCTATGACATAATGGCATGAGTCGTTATTGGTTATGGAAGAGTGTTTATGAGCATATCGTGACATACACCGTACTACACGCAGCGTATAATCAAAAAGAAAATCATATGCATCCATAAATATATCCGACACAATTGTATCATATTTCAAGCACCTAATAATATGATATTAGGGTGAGTGTGTACGAAATGACAGCTTATCAATATTAAGTATTGGTTTGAGAACACAATAGAAATACGGCCGGCATGTTTTCAAAACCAACACATTATTATATCATTAAACTTGCAAGATAGTTAAGGTAGTATGATGTACATTAAAGATGTAAAGTGTATGGATTATATAACAACCTACTATAGCACAAGCATTTATTTAAACATGTTCAGGAGAAAGCCAACCAGACAAAAAAGAATGGAGCAGCCACTGCCTGATTCATATTATATTGTTGGGTGCGCCAACGATCGTTAGTCATTTTTCTCTCGTCTATTTTTCTAGTTCGATTGCACCATGTGATTCATGAGGCTGGTTGTCTTTTTATGTTTTTCTTTGATGGATAAGAGTTTAGATTCGAAGGAGAAAAGGTAAAGACAACAACACACTGCAGCACCGTCATCATCGCTAGTAACAATAACAGCAACATCATCATCATCCTCCTCATAAAAATTGTTCTCCCTCCTTTTTTAATGCATCTATTTTTTCTTTCTTCTTGTTCCACTTGCCTTGGCATACATTCTCCCTGCTTGGCTGGTTAAATGCTGCATGAAATGTTAGAAGGTTTTTGTGGATAAAATGAAAAGAAAAAAGAGAAAGCGGAACCCGACGTCGTGCTAATGGATCTCTACATTATATCCACTAACAAAAATAAGAAAAGATTCCAACTAGAGCATAGTCAATGCTTATCAGGCAGCAGTTGTATAATAATAGTTCTACAAGAACTTTTGCAATAAAAGAAAAAGAAAGTAAAATAGAGGTATAGCTCTCACACGCTGCCACCCCATGCTCAAGCAAGTAAACAAAACAGTTTCAGTGTTTTGTGAAGCTTGCGACAAGCAGGCAATCTGCCTTTTTTACTTTTATCCAATCATCCATATAACCAACAAAAACAAACGAAGCAAACAAGTAACATAGCTACTTTCACTCACGACCATTTTTGAAATCTATCACCATTTATGCATATAGGATCAATTTCTTCCGAGCGCCTTGTTTGATACATTTGCACAGATTTTGTAATTCTCCACGCTAGTGCATTTTTGCTATGAAAGTTTGAAAAACAGAGATTACCTTAATGGTAAGTATATACAAACAATGTACAAGGGGAATGTTTGATGACAAAACTTTCGATACTTTTTTCACCACACCTTCTTTTGAGTTGTTGTTTTGTTTGTTTGTTTTCACTCAAAAGTTTTAAGCTCATTTCAGAAGTACGACTCCTAGCTATAATATATCTCACTCTACGAAATGCTTTGCTCGCTTAAGGTGGAAAAACAAAGTAGCATTTTTTACAAGAAACAGTTCGACCAATGATTTTATCAATTGCTGGTATGAAAAATACAAAGTTGAGAAAACTATTTTTCTTAAAAAATATTTTGTAAGAACTTTCCCGTTAAAATTGTACCCTTCTTCAATGAACATGCAAATATGCGTCAAAATGCTGACGATCATTAATTTTACATGTTTTATCAATTTTGTAAATAGTTTAAATGTTATCAAAATCCATATGTATGTTTTATTTGAACGATTTGAACAGTTATTGTTAGGAAAACCTTTGAGATAGTAATAATATAAACAAAATAGGTATAACTCGCATAAAAGTACGTTTCTCAGAATACATTTTTAATTGAAATACAATATATGTACACTTGGTTTTATGGTCACATAAAGAAAAAGAGAAATGTTTGAAATTTAATACCTACCGCCTGTCTATTCATTTACTTTAGTGAAACTTAACCGACAAGGGAAACTTGATTAAAAGTTAACTTTTTACCTCACCTGACTCGTTGTGCTTTTTTGTACTATAGAATTACAGAAAAGATTGAAATAAAAATTGTAAAGTACATGTTCCATTTTCTTGGAAGTGTGAAATGGAAAGAAAAATGATATGTCAATTACATTTCTTTCTCAGCTTGAGTAAAAGGTAATAATACTACTTTTACCACCAGAAATTCATCTACCTGCTAAAGTGAAAGTTTTGCGCCTTGTCCGACCAGACATAATACTTCAAGTGTATACATATTTTCCTCGACTTGTGGATTACGTTTGTTTACACAAGTCTTATAACATACGAAAGACTGACGTGTTATTTAAAACTTGACATATTATCAGAATACCTTTTACACTTCAAAAACAGGAGTGGAAGTGAATGGTGATCTCCGTGGCACCTTAAGGAAAGCTTTCTTAATTTTCAACTATACCAAGTTCTGAAATGACCTCAGCAGAAGATGAAATTATAATACATAGCTACTCTGTGAATCATTAACTTTCACGTAGCTTAAACATCTTCCTGTCTTTCTGTGTTTGGATAAACTGGTCTCTTGTTACAACATGGGAATATAAAATATACAAAATACATTACTTCCTTAAACTTGCATTTGATATTAGCAGGAACCGTTAGAAAGCTGCTTTTACAACTAGAGAAAGAAGAATGTAGGACATTTTTGTCTAGGGAGTTTACTTCATTTAATTGTATAAACCGAAGAATATATTCATAGTACCTGTTTTCGCAATTATTCAAACTTTTATTATAATGAATGGTATTTCCTTTAAACTACAAAACATGCTTTAGGGATTCACAACTGGGAACGTTTTTAGGCTCGCTGCTCAGGCAGAATAGTTTTTGGCTTGTTGCTTAAACCTCGATATTTAATGCCAGGGTGCCATAATTTTCACTGTTGTTGCTTTTCCTACAAAACATTAAATATTTAATTTGATATGAACATGACGTGCGAAGTATACAAACATCAGAAACTTTCGTCATTTTCAAAGCTTTCTTCCGTAGTAGTAGAATTTTTACCTGTCGAAAAATGTATTCAAGTAAAGCGACAAAAAATCTATCAAACCATAAGACCCCAGTAATAATAGCTACTACGTTTCAATTTTTTATAACATACTTTCATATCTAAAAATGTTGTGAAGGGCTGCATATTTTATTTACTGGCCAACAATCCCATTCCAGCGTATTTTTAAACATAAAAACATGATGATACAAGTTTGAGACAAAGGCTAGTAAGTTTATTGCTATTGTGATGTGATGCTCTTGAATGAGTACACACGTGACGGACTTTTGCAAGATGGGACCAACAAGACAATACTTTTAAAGGTTGGAAAATCTATTATAGTGAGGTGGACTCTCTATATCCTTTCTTTTTGCATCATTGCACTTCTTATTACTGCAATAAATTAAATTAATTTTGTCCGTGTGCCTACATGCCAGATTTCTACAGCCACACACAAACAGGAATATTATGTGGCAGGATGTGATTACGTACATGTATTAGTGGTATATTCCTGTATTAAGTATTAACACTCCTTATTCGGCCCGTCATGATCACATTTTGCCCTTTTCTAATGTAAAATAGAACAAAAGGTGAAAAAAGTAATAAAAAATCACGCGAGATCTACATTCCAACTAGTAGTGTGTGTGTGTACAGAATAGAGATAAATGCTTTCCATGTTTCCTTCATTTTTAGTCAAAGTATATCATAAGCAATAGAACTTTCATTCACACACACATGGACTAATGTACCTATATTTTGTGGAATGTGCACCCGGCTCCTACCAATAACGGACATTTGTGGAACAGATATACAATTATTCTTATATATAGCTTACATTGTAGTATATTATCTAGACCAAATTATTTCTAACCGCATACGAACATTTATCGCAGCAGTAGACTTATATTGAAATTATCGCTGGAAAGTGACGCCAACCCCCAATAGAAAGTTTGAAAAGAAAGTGGCACTTTTTATTAGTATAATTTTCTCTCTTGCTAGCCTTGAACCAATGACAAGAAAAGTTAAAAAATTGTTTTGACAAGGTACCAAATCAGCCACATCAGCTATATCTACATTATGTAGTACTAACATACCAATCTATAACCATTCTGATTCTGGCACCAGCAAATGCAATTTATATAGGTATGTATTTTTGCTCAATTGCAATATGCAACCTTCGATCAAATGCTGAACTATAAGTTTTATAAAAATATCAGTATTATTTTTCTCTATTGATATGGGTGGAGTAATACCAAACCAAAATTCTATTTTGATTANGTTTTATAAAAATATCAGTATTATTTTTCTCTATTGATATGGGTGGAGTAATACCAAACCAAAATTCTATTTTGATTATTCCATAACGATAACAGTAACCGGTTGTGCTTATTGTATGAACTCTTCCAAGAAACTTAATGATGCAGGTGTGCTGGTTGCAAATAACTGTACAGAGTATTTACCCATTATTCCTTTTTATATAGTGATATTAAGAAACATTACGTTTTGGGATTTTAACAATAGGGAAAGGTGGTTAACTTGATGTCGTACAGAAATAAACGTTCTCGATAATCTATAGATCTTACTGTTTCAATCAAAATCCTACTTTTTGATAGAGTCTATAAAGTTAAAAATTATCCGGTCCGAACAAAAATAACCAATCTGTTAATCTCAAAGTAACATTTAAGATTATAGAATTATATCCTGGTTATTTTTTTAAATTCGCATGCCTATACATGAAATATATTTGCTCTGCATCATTTGTGTGCTTTGCTCTGATTTACCCTTCATTTGTTTCTTCGCTATGAATATTTGTGTGAAACATGATTTAACGGGTAAGGAAAAGGCTAAATTGCTCTTGATGTTTCTGCTACTGCTTTGTAGTAATAACGATGATTATGGAGATGAAACTATGCATGCAACTCGTGAATAAAGGAACAATTGTAAAACATTGGGGAAAGAAAATGGTTAGATGGAAAATAGACAATTTACTCAAGCACCAATTGAAATCACATACGAAAAAAGTAGGAATGCACGCTACACTAAGCTATTCGACCCCCAGCCACGCAACGAAAGAGAAAGCACAATATGGCTCAGTCAGACTCATAATAGAATATGTACACGTTTCTTTCCGTACCATTTGCCAAGATTATTATCAAAGGGCAATATTTGAAAGCACGTACGGAATACCTTCACGGCTTAAGGTACATATGCAATAGTTTTGGAAGGAGGAATTCACAATAGGTTTTTTTCAAATACCTTTTCCCTACTGAAAATCAGTCAGTGAACCATGCCCGGTAGGTAACGTCGTCAACATTATTGTTATTATTATCATCACCATGAGCGTAAAGCAAGCAAAAGGTTTGATAATAATAATCATCTCGTCTTACCATTTTTTGTGGGGAACCATTGTTTTGGTGGCAATCGAGAGGTGTTGAAATTCTATTTCCTTTTGTAAAAAAAGTGCGCAATACTTTAGTGTAAGGATATTGATGATACCCTGCTGATAACATTTAGAGCTAAAGAAAAGAAGTAATAAAAAAGAAAATCTGTACGGTTTCCAAGGTTCAAGGAGTCGGCAGACTTTGCATTGGAATTGATGCGTGCATGTTTAAGGAAATTGTACCGAAAAGATTACCAGCACGATCAAATGAACAGGACTCATCCGACTGTGATCACGCACGGCAAAACATTCCGATTATATAAAACAGTTGTTATGTAACATCATGAAAGATATTTTTCCGTTTGCAGTCTTGTCTGTTTCCCAGCAGAAAAAATAAGCCGTACATAGATGCTAGATTGAGGCTTATAGAAGCACATTATTTCGAATACGGATTTACAAATCATTATCATATGGGAAAGATTTTTGTTGTCTGCCGGTATGCAAGGTTTTCCTGAACATGCATTCTCTAGATATCCGAGCAACAAAGACAATCTTTATGACGATCAACATCCTATCACGATAAAAAACGGTGTGGTTGTAGTAACGAAGTGAAAAAATCGTTGCCCTCGTGCGTAAAGCTCAGATATGATGGCAGTCAGCCTATAAATGCTTATTTATTACTTTTTGCTAGTTTGATGGAATTTCAGGATCGAAATCTAGAAAAGAAATAAAAAACATTTTGAGCCGGAAAATTCTCTAATGTCTAACGTAAAAATTTCCAACACAAATGTCTGTCTTCCTGGTAAAGCTGTATAATAGAAAGATGTAATATTAAATACAACATGAACAGGAAAGGATCCGGAAGGGCCTATAACATGAAAAGGTGCTGTCTTATGAAAATGATGCCAAAAACTGTAGTAGATAGTTTTACTGGCCATTCGTTTTCGTTACGGAGAATGTTGAATGCAAGGCAGCGATAAGTACATTTTTGGATCGTTCGACAACAATCTTCTCTGCGTTTCTTTATCTCAATATTTTCACTTTGATGATTTCCGAGGGTGCAATCAAGGCAGAACATGCAAGCATTGCACTTTTCAAGGTCCACCGCCTCTACCAAACTCAAAAGTCCGCAAATAGAAATTCAAACTAGTCAATAACGATGGAGGAAGCATGGTCATATCGTAAAATGGTCCGTCTTTTGATCTCAAATGCCGAAATCAATTATGCATAGCGGTAGTTGCACTATAGTACATTTCTGCTTTGCTCTAATAAGCAGGATAAAAGCCCTTTGCAAAGAAAAAAATGGTCCGTCTTTTGATCTCAAATGCCGAAATCAATAATAATGCATTCAAATTCCAATTTTAGTTTCAACTAGTGTTTATGTTGAAAGAAATAAAAACGAACTCAATCAGGAGAAGGAAAGTCCCATAAAATAAATCTTACACAATAACGGACCACCCACACATTTTGTAGACACCTCTGGTATATAACCTGAAGGAAAAATTCATAAAAATGTTAATAAGCAGAGAGAATGGTGTAAGGTTCCTGGAATATTCGTTGAAAGGTCTTTTTATTTAAATTCAGAGACCTGAGTTTGATTAGTCCCACGGTAGGAACACGGTAGTTTGTGATTAGAAATTTGTACTTTATTTCAATTGACTACTTAATGCTCTATAGGTAGTCTTTTTATGACTAAAGGGTCCACGTGGGTGTCACTCCCTCTTTCACTTCCAATAAGAGAAAGCACTACTTATTTGTATAATTCAACAGTAACTTTTATTTAGCTATTCGCAACAGGAGGTTGCATTCATTTTCAAAGGTATTAATTTAAATTTTAATTACATATAAAGTTAAATACAAAACGATTCAGTGTAATAAGAGTAAAAATTTGTAAGTTATAAGGGCTTAATGAAAACATCCTCAAGGGGATTAATATGTAAACAAAATTTCTATTGAAATATTAGATTAGAATTTTAAAACTTGAGAGACTTTTGCTGGCTCTTTCATTCGTGACTGAAATCCTATATTGTAGTGTGTATTCTAACATTTACAACAACAACAGAGCTGTTTTTCTCCTCGTGCTACTTTTTCTAAAGCAAAATTTCTGTGGGTGGAACAGAAGAGTTTTTTAACAAACCCATTTTCATTTTAGGTTTGAATTCTGACGTAAAGTTCGTGAACAAAAATTCAATTTTATTCATTAAATTAATTACACATTTTTTTCTTCGCAAAGGGCTTTTATCCTGCTTATTAGAGCAAAGAAATGTACTATAGTGCAACTACCGCTATGCATTATAATTCGGATTTAAAAGGTTTGACAAGGATATAAGGACGATGACAAGTGGAAAGGGAAAGAAGCACGCACTGCAACAAGGAAACATTTCGTTTGAAAACTTTCGCTCTTGGAAGTGGAACGGTTATTGCCTGCAGCAAAAGCATTTACGGTCAATGCTCGAAAACTTATTTAAAATGAAATTCTTGTATTTACAACTAACCATCCATAATAGGTTGTTGCTGATCATGTATACTTTTTTTGCGAATAGATTTATTACTCAGAGGCAATTTAAGTTTAACTCTTTTTAGTTTCTAGGAAAAAGAATGAGTGTGACTAAAAATTACATAAAATAGGAGAACGTGACGAGTTTACTCTTTATTGTAGTTAGTGAAAACAAGTTTCTTAGTATTGGTGTGTGTGCAGTTAATCGTGTTATGGAATTTTTGTCCAGTTTAAACAAAACACCGCAATTTTATAATCTAGGTCGACGTGATTTTCTTCCGTGCAACAACCTTCCTCCAACTAAATTAAAAACAGGAGATTCAAAGCAGATCGCCGTTTTACTTTCTTGAGAAGTACATATTCTAGTTTGCTATTACGTATATATAATTTTTAGTTTTGGTCCATCCCAATACGCTGTAGTAATCACTAAAAGAATGAACATTATTCTATATAGAATCCCATTAATATTGTTGGACCATGAAGGTAAACTGAATGTAAAATGTGTAGTTGAAATTGAAACAATAATTGTCTTGATAGAACAAATGGGCAGCATATATAGAATCAAAATAAAAAGCACACCTCAGACTTTTGTATAAAAATACAATAAACCCTCCATCCATTTCCTTATTTTTTGAAAGGACGAGAATGAAGAAAGAATACAGTCTCGCGGGGGGCCATTATATCAGAGAATAGCAAAGAGATGAAGGAAAAGCTCAGCCTTCATTCCTTCCATTCCTCTTTTTGGAGCAAATATAGATCAGAGTAAGACTTTGAACAACGTGACTGAAATATAAATCCAAACTGCTACAAGATGAACGAAAAAAGTCATTTCTAATCCATTGAAAAACATTTGGAAATAGCATCAAGGTGAATACCTAAAAAACTGTTTCGAGCCTCATTCTCTTTCCTTTTACAAACACAAATATTCTCAAGGAAACTTCTTTAGCCAATATACTTGTTAAAAATGTCGAATCTGAAAAACAGGCATTAGCCTAAAATAGTAGCACAAAGAAGTATATACTTATAGAGGAAAAATAGCAAACTATTAATCCAGAATAGTACATGTCCTTCGTCCGACTTTTCGTTTTCATCCATCTATTTTCCCAAACCAAACCAATCGGACATTTCCCTCAGCTCTTTTATTTCTTTCAAAAGCAGTTTCATTTCTTTTAGGATCATCTGTCCCATTCTTGATGGGATTCAAAAAATATACTTGTTTCGATTTTCTTCTTTCCAGTGAATGTACCTAAACAGTGGAGATACTTGTTCCAAAAAAGCAGTAAATGAAAGGTAAACACAAAATGCATTGGAAAAATAAAAGCGTATCTTCAAAAGAAAGCAAAGAATGGCTGATATTGCCATTATGATTATGGGCAAGCTGCTGCTGTTGCTTTTCAGTTATCATTGAAGGGAAACAGAGCAGGAGAGGAATGCCTAGATCTGTCTATACGAAAAATATTGGCTTTTTGATGCACGGATACACACATCGCATCGTTCTTCTTACTATTTACACGAAAAGAGTAAAAGAAAGTTTCAGTATATAGGTTTATTGCTATTGCAAACTTATGAGCATGCACGGTCATGTTCCAGCTTCCATAATAATATGAATTGTTTTGCTTTTAAGGGTTAAAATAAATCTCCAAGAATCTCCTTTCCTTATAAATTGCCAATAGATCATCTCAACCTCTAAATTGATGATGGTCATAATACAAATTTTCAAATATCAATACGTCGATTACAATTTTCCACCATTTTAAAAGAAAGCTATTTCGTGTTGAACATTCTCTCTCAACTATAAATACAAAACTGATAAGACATTGGGTTTGGAAAAGGTAATTTTGTCTGTATGTTAGAAATCATGAGCAATAATGTTATATTATTTGTTTGTCTTCGTACTTAGAAAAAGATATATCAGATCTCTTTTAATGGTACCCATTGAGTCAGAAATATGTACGCAAAAAGGTATTATACGGAGAATGAATGATGATGAAAAGAAAAGGTAAGTACATTTTTGGAGTCAAACTACCGTGAAAATAATGAAGCTGTACCGTGTTATACTTTATCTATTTGTATTGTGAACTATTTCCTTTCCCTTTTTGTCAAGAATGTGACATTAAAGCATTATTTTACTTTGCTTCTTTTTATAACCATGCTATAGTTTCTTTGCAATTTTATCGGAATGTTTTTGCCCCTTGCTAAACAAACAGGGAATGATGAAGGGAAAACATTCCTGAAGAAATAAACACAACCGGGAAGAGGGTAGTGAAATAGATTATATCTGTAAAGGGAAATGTTTTTTTGGGGAACTTTCTTCTGTGAGAAAAGTAAACACGAAATCGACTAGTAAAGATGTTCGGTATGATGCAGACAACCCTCACATTTTATCTTGTAGATACAATATTCAAAGCCTTTCCAAGAAACAGCCCCCATAAATTCTTTTAGTTTTAAGAAGCGCAGTATATGAATATTCTAGTGTAGAAACTCTATATCTCATATATATATTTTGTCAGTTTTATTGACAAAGACAAATATCTACAAAGATGTACTATGATCACCGGTACAGATTTTTGAAAGAACGTAGAAGGTAAAAAATGATTGAAATGGCACAAAATGTGAACACGAGTGAACAAAATTATGTACACAAACAAGACGTTATTGATTCAAAGCTACTTAAGTAAAACTACAATCTCTGCAACGTGGGACGCTTTTGATTTCTTCAAGTTTAGAATGATTACGTATGTTTTCTACATGAGTTTTTTCTTCATTTCACCTTGATTTTATGTTTTCCGTACGGATAATTATGTTTAAAATCAGTTGAAAATTTACTAAATAGAAAAAATAGTTATAATCATATAGTATTTATTTGCAAAATATTAATTTGCCAATTGCAAAATAAATCTGGCAATGTTTCATTCCCTTTCTTGAAAATATTCATTTGGCACTTGCTTGTTAAAAACATATATTTTATTTGGTCTGGTGAAATGAAAGTGGAAATATACACAAACAATTCTGACATATATATAAGACATTTGGAATTTTGCACAAACAATTTAAATAGTGAAAATAGGTTTTCATCTTCTTCCGGTTGGCGGAGAGCAAACAGATGATTGACAAGACTCACCTGCAACCAGAAAAGCAATAAGATGTGTCTGGTTTTAACTTATTTGTGGAATGGAGTGAATATTTAAAATCCCATAAAAAATTCGACGTATGTAATATACAACACGAAACTTTTTTCAATTTAGGTGAATATTTTTGCTTTCCTTTTTTCCCTTTCATCGGAATATGCAACAAAGCTGCTTTGCAAAAAAAATCGTGAAATGTACT
>JAHZNK010000565.1:0-10161 GCA_027744615.1 Lepidocyrtus cf. nigrosetosus NNG-2020 | reverse complement strand
GAGCCTTCAGTTCTGGCACACTCATTCATAGCTTTATTATCATCTTTATCATATTTCCTTTACTATCCAAAATTTCCCAACCTTCTCTCCACTACTAATTCAATTTTCAGAAGGTAGCTCTCCTCTACGTTTGTGAAATCAACTAGGCATAAACATTTTACGCTTTTGCAAACTATAACAGAGAAATAAATAGAGAAAGAGAGAGAGAATAAAATAGTCTGGGGAAGCTGGGACTGGGATTTGCGCACACAAAAACATACCAGCCTCATGTAATAGTCATTCGATGGTAATCCAGCAGCATTAGTAAATAGTAAAAGTTTTTTCTCAGAGTCCGTATGCTTATAATAGGCCTGTGCTACAGTACTGATATACTCTTCAACCTTACAAAAACATTCAGAAAAGTGGTGAAATGCTTTTCCGCTAAACTCTACTTCATCTCTCTGAAAAATTCCGTACAACCATTCATCCACATTATTCTTTCTCATCCATTATTACACGCGTGTGTGGCTATTATTAAGACAATAGTTTCACCACCGGTGATATGCCGAATACCTTTATTTACTATTATCACTCTCCATCAGTCAATTTAGCTGGCGAGATCATGAGAGATAGACAAGACAAACTTTTTTCACTAGTTGGTCTGCTCTTTTTATTAAACGACACGAAGGAGAGATGCAAAAGAAATGCGATTGAAAATCCGAGCACAAATTCAAGACATGAAAAAAGAGAGGAAGAGAAGCCCACCCGATGGAATCGCACAGTGGAGCAGTCTCTTTTTCGAATATTATAAAGATGACGATGTGGATAGAATGGAAGGGAAACTTGTACAACATTTTTTGGCTAGCATTCTCCCGGCATTCCACAGGAACATTATCATCAGAAGAGCAAACTATGCTGCAGCTTTAATACTTTTATGTTGGAATAGATAGATACATACGACGCAAATGACATGTCAGCATTCAACATTGGCAATTGGCATTAGCAGGAGGAAAGATATAGAAGTGAAGAATCATACTAATTTTTTACATTTCACCTAATCACCATTATCTGAAAGAACAACAACATCATCAGCAACACTAAAAAGAAAGAAAAACGCAGAATGCAACGAAAAGCTTCATTTAACTTAAGCTAACTTCACGCGGTTTGGCACAGAATGGATCGATTTTCTAATTGCAGATAACAGGAAGGAGAGAACGAAAATGGGGAAAATAGAGCGATGGTATTAAATGTTCCATGATAAAAGCTAGGCAGAAAATAATGTGCACTCTGGCAAACTTAATAACAACAACGCAGCAGCAAAATATAGTGATTGCGCAATCCTCCTGAAAATTAGTGGTGGTGGTGGCGACAATGATAAGAAATTTGAAAGAATGAGTGATGCAGGAGCATTTTCCTTTTACTGAAATGTCAATCCTAAACCACGAATAGGGCTATGTCAAAACATTGATGAACAATGAGATTAAATTTCTTTTTGCAAAACATACCATTAGCATCCTGCCACATTAAAGTAATATTAAAAACACGTAATTTGAAATTAAGTTTTAAAGTGCAAAATCGGTCAATTTATTTAAACAAATTTTATTTCCTCTACATTACTGCCACTTTGCAGCTTCTCATAAATCACTCCTTCATGCATTTGCTGCAACAGCAGCAATATTTATTTAAGCCAATTTTATTTCCTCTACATTACTGCCACTTTGCAGCTTCTCATAAATCACTCCTTCATGCATTTGCTGCAACAGCAGCAAATTTTCTCTGAAATTACAAAATGTTTTGTAAGCTGCAGAAACCCCTTCACTCAAAACGATGCACAGTAATAAGTAATGTTACAATACAATTATAAACAGAAGCGTTAATACTAAAAGCGAACTTAAGAGAAAAAATGTTTTGCTATGCTGGCTTCATTTCATTTACTTAGCTTAGCAAGATATTTTTATTTAGCGTGGCTTTTGCACAGATAACCATCAACATCAAATCTTTCACTACTCTCTCGTAACTTAACAAAGTAAATAGTAGGTTTAAATTAGACAACACTTCGTATTATTATCACAGACTAAAAAGTATAATGAAGTAGACACGAAAAATTAAACTTTTTTACAACTTCGTTTTCTGTCTCTTTAAAGATGATAGTGGTTAGCCTTGTAAAATTATTGCTGCCGCAGCACTTTTGTCTTATGGTGTTTGTTTTTTAATAGTTGGGGTTAAAAAAGTATGTTTAGGAGAATGAATGTAGATAAGAAAAAGAAAGAATGTTATTTAAGAAACATTTTTATTTTCATAATAATGTTTGTCACAGTTTTTTCCTATTTTTGTTTGCCTTCTTCGTGAAGAAATCAAAAGGAAAAAACTTTTCTTGGAGACAGTTTTGCTTGGAAATTATAAGCCGTCATGATGATCATCATCATTTCTACAAATACCATCATAGCATATCGCAAACAACAGTTCAAAGCTGAAAACTTATAGGAAAGGAAAATTTTCGCTTTTACTTTTTTGATAGGAAGGAAATACAAGTTATGCGTGGAAGACTGGTTAAAAGCGCCAACACCAGTCTAACCGCTGCTATCATTGTATAAAAGCGTAACCCTTGAATGCTAAAGTTTAATTCCACTTAAATACTAGCACCATCAACATCATCGTCATCATCTTGTACAAGCTGATCATTAAGGGCAATAATAAGACATACTGTCACTGGAAATTTACTGCAAAAAGTTTTCCATGACAGAGGAAGAACAAGAACTACCAAACTACTTGAGAAGCAACAACATTAAACGGAAGTATGTACTTAAAAAGAGTGAAGACTGTTTTCGGGAGGAGTTCTCAAGTTTAATGGAGTGATGTTCTGAGAGCGAAAGCAGCCGGAGTAATAGTGGCAACTTCCACATTAAAATTAGCTATGAAGATGATGATGGTTACAGCTAGTGAAAGAATAAGAACATTAAAATTTGACCATATAACAGTAACCCCTGAATGGGAGTAATAGTAATCAGTAAACCTATAGATATGAACTTTATGTCATAATTTTGCAACAAAATAAAATGCTGAACAAGTAAAAAAATAATGATGTTATACATTTGTCTTAATGGTCAATTATTAGTAGTAAGATTACCAGTGGCAATAATTTGTCGCCAGATTTTTTCTGACTATTTATTTGATTCATAGTAAAACATTTGTGATGAGATCATCTCGTGAATGTTCTCATCTAAATATATGTCATACTTTGGGATTATGTTATTTTAAAAATGTAATAAAAATAAGATCTTGCCAAATTACAATGCAAACAAAATAATAACTAACATGTTTTTCTTTTTATCTTTACAGGCATCTCAATGCATAAAGGATACGCATTCATTCAATTCACAAACCCCTTTGACGCACGGAGCGCGTGTTTAGGAGAAGACGGCAGAGTGATATGGGGTCAAACACTTGGTAAGCAGATGGGTTTCTTAATTACTCACTTCACTTAGATTTAATGAATTTAATTTAAAAACAAAATTTACTCTTTAATTACAATTTTCCACGCCTGACTCATCAGTTTAATCTTATAGCGTAGGCATGTCATATACCATTCTAAATTGGAATGCTTTTGAACATCCTTTCCAAGAACTATGCGTGAAAGATAAGTAGTAAAAACTGTTTTGCCAAAAGGAAGAGAGAAAAGGGTAGTAAATTTTACCTTTTCGCTTATTGTCTTTCTCTGTTAATGTTCCCATTCCCTTTCATATGGGAAAAAGGAATGAGTTTAAATAGGAGAAAATTGGAGTTCTGCTGCTGTTTCTGCCGCTAGAAAGCCCTGATATTGCCGAGAAACTGCAGTTGAAGCCTATAAGCCGCTTCTGAATTTGAAGTTAGCTGAATTAATGAAGTATAAAGTGAAAATCCTGTTCTGTTTGTCGTCCTTTCCATTTATTTATGTTGGAGAAGAACCAGAAGAAGAAAGGAAGAGGAGGCAGCTATTATGCCTGAACTGAGCAAAACTACAAACAGGAACTAAGCAGACTAGTCATCATCATCGTCTTATTACTACCCGTCGTCGTCGTCAGCAGCAGCAACACAAGCAAAAAACAGATAATGATGGGAAATATGTGAGTCCGGAAAAGAGAAAGCAAAGAGCAGCAAGACAAACTTTTGTTTGTCATACCTTAACCTAGTATTACAAGGGAAAGGAGGAAAAGGAATTTTTAGTTTTTGTTATCATCAACATCGTCACCAACATCGTCATCATCTTGAATTCGTGAAAACTGGCTAGACTTTAGGAGATTCTTCAGTAATAATATCCCTTAAATAAAATAGTTTGCGTTTTGCTCCCTCTCTCTTTTTCCTCCTCTGCTCCTCTGTGACTGAAGAGAAAATAGAAGGAGACGGACACAAACAAAAACTTTCGTGCCTTTCACCACCAACTTCACACTACAAAAATGTACCATTGCTCCAGCTCGGCTTTTCATCTATTTTGCCATCACATCGCCATACGTTGATGTTGTTGTTGTCGGTGGTGGTGGCGGTGATGGTAGGTAACTCAGTTATGGTTCCTTCTGGTCGAATTACGACCATAAATCGGGGAATTGGAAGCCTGTTTAAAAACGTACAGTAATATATCCCATCAGATTATATTTTTGCTGTAAAAAGCTGTGTTAGCTTGTACATTAGTTGCAATAGTGGGAGTTGTAGAAATAGTGAAAGAACGCAAGCTCTTCCTTTCTCCCTAAAGTTTTTCCACCTTCTTCTTTTCCTAACTTTTGGAAGAAGAATCGATAAATAGATTGGATAATATGGAAGTTCTTTCCCCCTTTTCCTCCAGCATTTTTGTACTTAGCACTTGCCATAACACCATCCCATATTGTGCACACCGCACCATGTAGCCCCCACCATCCGTGTGCATAATCCTTAATAGCACGTTTAGTTTCTCCAGATAGATATGGCCAAAAAATGTTTTGTAAAAGAACGAAAAAGTATGAAAGAAAAGTTGGATCGTCGTCATTCACAAAATTCCAAATATTATTATTATGTACCTTCATGCGGATTATTTTTGTTGTCACAATAAAACTGCATGACAAAAAAGTTGAGAGAAGGAAAAGAATGGTTTGAATAAAAAGAGGAGGAAGTGAAGGAGGAGGACAGTCATGGGGCAAGTGACAAGAGCTCTTTACCAACAACGAAAAATGTATTTCTCAACCACCACCACACAAAACACACACTACTACCACTACTCATTTAATGTTTTTCGGAAGAAAAGATATGGGAAACGGACGGACATTACAATGAACATTTTTGTTTGCGGTTTTTGCATGTAATGCGAGTTTATTCTGCTTCTGGCTAAACTGGATCCACTTTGCATATTTGATTCCCTTTCCAAAAAGAAGGAGTTTTTTGTTATTCCGTGACAAAGGAGAGACGTGTGCGTGTATTGCAGCAATTTTTCGGGATTTTAGAGGAAAAGTAGAAAAAATGTTCCAGGGTTACACATTTACAATTCACATTATTATTAAAAGGTGAGCAGGGAAGGGAGAAAGCTAAAACTACCTTTATAATAGTAATGTTTTTCGTCTTCTTCTATTTAGTTTTTCATAAACAAAAAATATGTTTATATTTTTTGAAAAAGGAAGAAGAAAAGTGGAGGGAACGGAATAAAAGAGGAGAAGAAAAAAGAGGAAATTGAAGAAAGGGAGAGTAGTCGACCACGTAGTAGTAGTTGTCTCCGTTTTTAGACTCTCAGTTGGTGGTAATGACCATGCGTGACGTGCTCACATCCGCCGATTTTTAAAGTAAAGTTTCCCCTTTGGCCAGTTTGGTTGTTTAAATGGACTTGTTTTAGAAGTGGCTATTCGTGAGTGCACGCAATCTGTCAAATTGTGACAAGTCAGTTTGTTTTTTCTCCTTTTTATAGCTAAAAAATGACTATCTTGTAGCATCATTATTACAATGTGATTATTGCATTCGGAAAGGAAAATTTATGTGGTTGATAGGGGTCAACTTAAAGGTTACTACTTACTTTACTATTACTATTACTACCAGTCAATTCTTACGTCCATACTTTAAGCAAAAAAGAGGCAGCAATTTTGGAATAAAATCATGAAAATAATAAAAACTGAAAGAGGAAGAATTGAGGACGGTGCCTGTACAAAGTTATTACTCACACTTGGGGGTTAGGCTTATTGAAGGAAGAGTTATGACTGTGCCATAAATAAAATGATAAATTTCATTAAATGATTGCACCTCTTTTCTGCTCATAAAATTATCACGTCACGTACATTCATTACTATTACCATTGCAGAGATTTCTTCACTGATTGTGAACTGAGGAAGGGAAGGGAAAGTTCAAAAATTTGAATCTAATCGTCGTCCATGAGGCTGGTATAAATGCGCACAACGTTGTCTATCCTTTTCCTTCGATGTAAGTTTGTGAAGCAGATGTAGTTTTGAAGCTTCGGCGTCAATCACAGCTGCATCCTCTGCCGTTACAAACAATTGCTTATATACCAATGACTTTTTTCCAAAAGGTTTGAAGAGACTTTTACGACGCTATACCGCTTGCTGTTGTAAAGAAAACGAAGAAAAGTTAAAAGCTTCTCTCTGCTCTCATCAAACTTTTAATAATAAAAAATATACTTATAATGATAAAGTAAATGGAATGTACATTTTCTCCTGGTCTCTTTCTCTGTATATCTAAATATCTTCCTTTTTATGCTAAAAATTCT
The DNA here is from genome assembly GCA_027744615.1 of Lepidocyrtus cf. nigrosetosus NNG-2020. Lineage (NCBI taxonomy): Eukaryota > Metazoa > Arthropoda > Collembola > Entomobryomorpha > Entomobryidae > Lepidocyrtus > Lepidocyrtus cf. nigrosetosus NNG-2020. The sequence goes on along the minus strand of JAHZNK010000565.1, from coordinate 3,470 downwards.
ACACTTCATCATCGAGAGAAGGGAGAAAAAGTTTTAAAACATTTAAAAACTTTTTTCTTTTACTTCCTGATTTAATTTTCCCATTTCTTCCTCTCTATTTTGGAAGGAAAAAGCTAACTAAAAATCCTTTCGTTAAAAGATATTTTTCTACTTGGTCTTGTTCTAAAGAATAAAAATTCTTAAAAAAGAAAGGTTTATTTTAGGCTACCCTCCCATTCCTAATAAAATCAACGGAGTTGTTCCTCCTTTTTAAGAAGAGACTATTTCCTCATTACAATTCGACAAAGGTTGAAAGTTTTTCAAAGGCAGTGAGAAGGAGACGAAGTGGGAGAAAAAGACGAAGAAAAAATAAGTATTTGATTCTAAAAAATAGGAATGAAGAGAGAAAAAGAAAGAAGAATAGTGCGAAAGGGGAGTAAAGTTGTGTGTGAAGAAGAACTATCCAGATCAGTAGTGAGTGGAGGATGACGAAGTAGCTGTAGTAGGAACAGTGGCAACATCAGCAGTAGTGGTGGAGCCCTAGCTAAAGTGCTTCCTGTTCCTAGTGAAAGAAAGGAGTGAAAAGTTATAAATCAGTTGCGCGTTGTTCACACTGGGATCAAGGGGACATCCATGCATGCCAAACTCATATACCAATATCTACAAAGGGAAAAGAGAAAGCAAATATGAAAGGACAAAAAGAGACTTTATATAGAAAAAAGGACAAAAAATTTCCTTTCTCTCTTGGGTGAAATCCTCTCTCACTCCTTTCTTTTTCTGTTTTCTCCTTTATTTATGGCGGCTTCTATTACGAAAACGCATTTGTACAGACAATGTGACCAATCCATTCCTTTAAAATGAAATTAATTTAGTTTGCGATTTTCCACAAAATCAAATTACTTTCCTGTACAAATTATAAAGTTCACTTTATAAATCTGTTCAGGGTTGTAAAACAACATTTAAAATTCAATGCAAGCCGGGCTTTTGTACAATTTTCTTCATGAAAAAGGACAAACTTTTTGAAAATGTATTTATTCAAAACGCAGAAAAGTATATTGGAATTTGAGTCACTGAGAAAATGAAAACGTTTCTCCATTTTCCTTATTGTGATTGCATAGATGTAATATGTGGCTTATCCTACATTCTTTATGGTGTGGCTAAGTTTGTTATTATTACATTGTAATGTACCATGCGGAACCTCTGAAATGAAAGTTTTTTCCCACTTTTCTCCTTGTTCTTATTCTTGGCATATATCTGCATTTTCCCACTCACTCCCTCATTTCCCTCTGATCTTACATAATGTAAAGAGCTTTTGATAAAAAAAATTCTCTCCAGATTCTTAAAAGAAAAAAGATTCTCTTTTGCACACACACACAAACTCTTTCCTTTTAGCTTTGTGGCAGTTTAGCTCGTTGAGCTCTTGTTCTCAACTTCTTACATAGTCCATATCAAATGTGTGCATTTGATGGAGAAGGAAATGGAAAGTAATACGTAAAAAGCCATATCATTTGACTGGATATTTTTCGTAAAACTCTTCTACTTCACTTCACATTATGATCCCACAGCAGCAGCAGCACTACCACTATAAACCATTGCAAAAAAAATACAGAAAAGCTTTATTTGAGTAAGAAATCTATTCTCTCTTGCCACAATGGTGATGGTACCTTGGTATTGTAGTGGCGGTGGTGGTGGTATATATGGCAATGGCTATTATGCGTTTTTTTGGTTGGGTGGCTTTGTTGGCTTGGCTGTTTGGGAAAGAAGAAAGCTGTTTGGCACAAACTTATTTTATTTTTTGTTTTTCCCTACTGTTTGTAAATAGAAAAGTTTCTGGCTCACTTATTTTCTGATCAGCTAAAAAAATGTGCTCGTTAAAGTAGAAGCACACGGTAAATGTTGATAGTGGTGGAAGAGGAGCCACTTCTACAATTCTTTTTAGACAAAATCATGATGATGATGGTAGAGGTGGTGTTGCTGGTGCTAAAGAACGTTTTTGTGGATTAAAATCGATACTTCATCCAAGACTTTGTGAGTGGTAAGGTGGAGTATTAAATTCGTTTAGGAGGAAGTAAAAGAAAAAATGTTCACGACTATGACTATGACTTGTACATAATGCATAAAAAAGCTCATGACTAACTTGCCAAAAATATCCTTCAGTGCTTACTTCAACTTTTTGGTTTTTGTTTTCAAAGCTATTAAAAGTGAACGCACTTTTGGGTTTACCTTTCTAATTCTCTTGTTTTACATTCATAATGAAGGGAATGAATGCATGAATAATGAATGCTCAATCAAATCATTTAGGAGGGTATTTAAGCAAAGCTTGACTCTTTGATGAATGACGGTTGTAGCGCTACGCTATACACTCTCAGTGAATGATGATGATCTCTTTTTAACGATGATGAATTATTAATTTTGGATCGACAGGAACAAAGCTCTTGCCTAACAAGTTCTTTTTTCCTTTTTTCTCTTCCATTTACCATGTGAATATAATTAATATAGGCAGTCAGGCTCCCTGTCATAATACTTTTTAGAAAAAAACTTTTGAAGTTATAAATAAACATAAAATCAAATGAAAGCTGACTGAAGAATTGTTTGCTTTTCGAATTGCCATTAAAGAAAGAGAAACAAAACTTTCTCTTCTGATATTTGGTTCCCTTTAATCTATGAAAGCATAATGTTTGGTTATGCTTGGTTCTTGATTTAATTTAGCCTCTTATATAGACTGTTGCATTACTTCCATTTCGACTTAAAAGACTCTTTTGTAATTCTTAAGAAGTAGAGCAATCTATTAAAATTCGAGGCAGTTCATTTGTATTTTTTACTCTTTGAATGACTCGGTTGGTTAAACTAAAAACCATTTCAATCCAATTGAATACCGCTTTAAACCAATTAAAAGCAAATACTTAAAGAAGAAAAGTGTGTTTGAATAAGAAAATGAAATTTCACGATAAAAATAAGAACGGACTAAAAGGGGAATGTCTTGCTGCTAGCAATAAATAATGAATAGGAAAAGATTATAATAAAATGTGATGAGGGAAATTAAGATAGTAATGCATATAAGCACAGCTTGAGCCAAAGTGGAAGGAAAGTCAAAGTGTAAAAAGACAATATATCGTTCCAATCCACTTTCACTCTGTCTGTTTTCCCTCTTTTCAAAGTTTACATTATATTATGAACGCTCTATTGTGCCTATGTACCGTTATCGTTTTAACTTCTAATCAAATCAGAGTGCAAGAGGCAGAAAATAGCTTTCATTCAAAAGGAGCTCTCTTTCACTGCCCTACCTATTAGCATTCACTACGTACACACAGGCTTAGTCGGCGGTGCGATGAGGATGGATAATGGAGAAAGCGTGCGGAAGTGGCGGTGGGCCATGGGCCGATAGCTCCTTTAGATGACAAGAAGAAGGAATATTAAGGAAATGAAGGAAAGAAAGGGTGGCAGTAATGGATAGAGATCTATTGATATTCACTAACTTATGTCGTTTGTTA
>JAHZNK010000564.1:0-14744 GCA_027744615.1 Lepidocyrtus cf. nigrosetosus NNG-2020 | reverse complement strand
TTGAAACCTTTCCAGCAGGGAGTTTAACAAAGTAAGTGTGAAAACCTTAAATTCTCTTTGATGATTCTATTACTACTACGCCTATCCAATATTGGTTGAATAACTTGCTCTTCGTGAGTGGTTAGGCGGCGGAAGCGCCGATTCGTCGTGTCCTCCCATACAAGGTATAAAAATAGTTTGCTTACCTGCAAAAATAAAAGAAAATCAGGAATTATTTAATTTCTGAAGCATTTTAAATTATTTCCTTATACACTTGCATACAATAATTCATCAGATAACTTATATATCCTCGCCAAATGCCATTGTTAATAAAAAATGCATAAATAAAAACCGATTCGAGCTTATTACGCTTGAAGAAAAATGACCAAAGTAAATTATTTATCATCTAAAGAAAAATGAATGATGTTGTTATCTAAAGATACTTTGCATGCATATTTTTTTAATCACATGGACAACTATAAATGCAGCTTTATTTCACAATCCTGTCGTGTCTGTCTTTTTGGTTTTTTTATTCCTCTGGCTATTCTCAATCTCATAAAATATAAATCGAAGATCTTATAAATAAGTAATTCAGCATAACTCGAGGAGGCAACTAGCTACCAAGGTTGTGTAAAGCGTAGCATGACTTTGAGTTTCCCCAGCACTTCCATTCTCATGACGAGATGATGAAGTAGGAAAGTGACTGACAGGACGGTCAAGTCGAGCTTAGCTGGACGACAACGTTTCTTCATTATTCTTCACACAACAACAGGCAGATATTGAAAGAGGCAGTCAGGTTGAGGAAAAAAAGGTATTATAAGAAAATCTAAAATAGGTAGTTATACGCTTTGCATTAGATTGCATTTGTCTTCGTCTATCTGTCTAGCTCCTGTTTTTCCGTGTGTGTCCATCCATCTTCCTCTTCCTATTTTTTTCGAAAGAAAATCAACGTAAGCTATTTCTCTACACAATGCACAGTGAGTCGGACACTCAAAAAGCGTAATGAAATGTATTCAGGTTCTCAAATAAGGGAAGCCATTGTCTAAAATGAAGAAGTTTTTTTCCCTTTCAAAGAAAAAGAATTTTCTTTCACGAAGCATTTTCCCGATCTCCCATGTTTACACTATGAACGAAGTCGAAGTTAAAGTCATGGGAAACTAAAAAGAAGATTCTTTTCTTCCTTTTAACAGGCGGGCAAGGCAAACCTTTTTCTCTAACCTTTTTTTTCGCTTTCTGTCTAGTCTGCGGCTGCCGTTTCTGCATCCAGCGTAGATTCACAGATACTTAAACATCTTTTTATAGGGAAATCTTTAGGTATATTTATCTGTTTCTTGCTTGATGCAGTTTAAATATACTTAACGATTCCTTTCTTCTCTCAGCGCTCTCAAGTCACTAACAAAACTCTGAGCTCGTTGTTGTCGTGAGAGATGCCCTACTCGAGGTAGATATCTGCTGAGAAACTCAATCCAAAAGACAGACGTTTGCCATGAAGGAAGCACTAAGCAAGTACTTATTTCTCATTGAGTTTCTGTTGATGATGATGATACTGCTAGTGGTGCACAACTGGAGCTCTTTTTTCTCACATGAATCGTGAAAACTTTTCTGGAGAAACAGTCATCCATGCTTATATTGCCTTCCAGCAGATAGAAAGACTTTTTGAAGCTTTTTAAGAAGAAGTAGTAAAGTAGAAAAACATTACAAGAGATTACGCAGGGATTACACTGCAATATTTTTTTGCCTTTTCTTTGAACTTATTCGCTTATACCTACCAGAGACAAGGAAATGGCCGTTATACACATGTGATGAGAGAGTGGAAAGCGTTTTATTTCTCCGGTACACTTGTTTCTATACAGTTTCGTTTGGTGCCAATCATTGCGATTGTGGTGGTGAAGTCGTATCGAAGAAAGAGAAGGACACAGTAATCCTATCAACATGGTCATGAAAGACTTCTTTAAAGGCACAACTTCTTCAAATTGAGTTTTACTCTGTGTAACCTGCTTTCCATGCATTTTATAGGTTTTCTTGAGACATACTTCTGCTGAATTCGAAATGAGGCAAAACCATAGAATATGAAAAGTTTGCTTTTTTGGAATTTTTTTTGCAGACAAAGTTATAACCGGGGAGGTGGAGAAAACGTGAAATTCCTTAAGCTGTATTATGGGCAACACTCAATCACATAATTATCATTATTACGTTAAAGATACTTAACAAGTCTTTACTGTTCAGCTTTGAAAATAAAGTTATTCCAGAATGTTTACATGATTTAGCAATAAAAATATTAAAGATATGAGCTTGTTAATATCTTAATTTTTCTTCATAAAATGTTCAGCGCAGTTGTGCAGACAGGAAATTATCCTATCGGTAGAAAAATTCCTTTTGGTACCAATCGATCACAATAAATCTGTATTGTTGTGTACAGGTTTGAAACACGAAAGGCTGAGTCAAGGATAAGTCACGATCACGATTCAGCGCATCTTTTTTATTCCATTGTGGTTGAGAAGGGGAAAACTGCATAAAAAGATTCCCTTTCGATTAATAAAAAAGTAGAAACTGTTTAGGCTTGGACAACTCCCAACTGGTTGTTATTGTTTGTGATTTTATCTCACGATAATATTATTATTATGGACAATAGTAATGATCCGATAAGTTACACCAACACGCCAACAAGCAAGGTTTCATAAGAAAATTTTTCTCCAAATGCATTTTTGACCATGAAATATAATAATATTAAGTAGTTGCAGCAGCAGAATTTATGAACAAATCAATACACATTGGATTTACAGAGGCATATATTCTTCGTTTTTTGTACTTTTTTCTTTAAAAGTTATTAACTGCACTTTTAAGAGATTCTAAGCTTTTAGAATAAAGTCAATTTTGAAAAACTTAAACCGCTTATTTTCAACCGTAAAGGGTGACATGTGAGAAGCTAAATTTCGTTCTAGAATTTATACCCTCTTTTCTTTCGCTATGCAATTGGATGATAATGATGGGTGGAAAGTGAAGCTTGCTTATTTTTTTGAAACATTTACTAACAAGACAACATATAAACATGTCTGTCTGTTCCATCTTGTTATCTAAATTAAACCATATAACCAAAAGTAAGTAGTGCACACGAGCATGCATAACAAAAAGTACAAATATGTAAACAATGTTTAAGTCAAGTCAAAAGTGATGGGAAATTCCAAAAACCAAAACGGATTTAGGAGTTGTCAGTTAAAACAAGCAACAATCCTTTCTCTTTCTGTCAGTTCATATGACTGATAGCTACTAGGGTGTAGCATAAACAATTCAATATTCATAATTCTTGGAAACTCACACACGCAGTCTATATACCCAGCCAGCAGAGCGAAATAAATTTGTACAATGTTAATATCAAATTAATAATCCCTGAGTGAGTTCATTTACTTTGAAACCATATTGCACTCTGATTTATCTTCTCTGGTAATACAAAGCATCTCTTTCTTCCTTTTATATTTAATCCTGAATGTATAAACTGCGCTGTCTAAAAAGTGATTGTACAAAGCATCCCAAAGAGTGTTCTACTTTAAGTGAGAGGATGATCATATTAAGAAAAGGATGAATCACAGAATTCCATCCGGAAGTAAAAAAAATTGTACACTTTCCTCCACACTTAATTATGACGAAATGGCGGCGGTTTGTAAGTTCATTCACTAATTGGTTTGGGCTCTGATGATGATAAATATAACTTTTAGAGTGTGCTTAATCAACGTTCGTTTATACACGCACAGGAAGAAAATTGGTCTTGCAAGTCAAATTCGTCTTGGTTTTTCCGTTGGAAATACTTTTAAAAGAAGAATTACTTTTTGAGGATCGTTATTCTAATTATTATTATGTATCTACGTCCTTGTTCATTACAGCCACACTCATTTGAGAAAACCTTCTGTTCCGGAGGAAGACAAGGGTGAGCGTGTAAATCCTTTACTTTGTAAGTAACATTTAACGAAGAAGGGGAAAGAAAAAGAAGACACTGCTGCTGAATCTTTGCTCGCTCGAGAAACATATACTATTATTTAGCCATTAGCGTGTCACAAATTTGTATTTCTCTAGAAGGATGAAAGCAGGAGTTTTCCTAGCCTGAGGTCTAGCTAACATCATTTGNGCAGGAGTTTTCCTAGCCTGAGGTCTAGCTAACATCATTTGGAACTTTTGGATGCCTCATCTGATTGAATCTCTTTCTTGCAAACATACTAACAAGTTTAAGCCAAAATCCAACTGGTTCTCTATCTCTTCGTTTCTCTCGTCTCTGATGATCCTATGCATGATGATCTCATACTTTTTCTCTTTCCAAACGCTCTCTCTTCAACATCCCTTCTCCTCCTCATTACTAGCATTATTAGCTCTCATCTCACACGGCTACATTATTATTGCATTGATGGCAAAATAGGATTGTCACTTATGCAGACAGGAAATTTGTCACCAACTGCAGCAGCAAAAACAGAAAAGCAACCACGAAATTTTCTGTTTAATTCTGTAGAATGTCCAAATTCGTGAGACTTTACATCATTTAAAGAGTATTCACATCCTCCATTTCACACTCTTTGTCTTTCTCTCTCCTCCGGCTTCTGGATTATACGAGAGGGCGATGAAACTACGAGGGAATGAGTACTCTCTTCGTAAATTTGTTATGATTTTGTCTGTTTTAGTCTGCTGCAGCAGTAGTGTTGTAAATGGTTGTAAAATGACGGAAAAGTATGCAATTAGTGAATACTTCTCTCATTCTCTCCATCTCTATAAATAGTGTAGAGAAAAGGCTGCAGCCTTCTGTTCCCTTCCTTTAATCTAAAAACTGGTTAATAAATAATTGCTTATCGCACAAATGGACATTTCCCTTGAAAACGGTTCATTTCACAATTTCCAAGAAAAAATCAGGAATTTTCCATACAATTTTCCCATATATTTGAAAATGGATAATTTAAAGATATTTTAAGCTAATAAAGAATTTATTCATTCAAAGTTTGAAACTTTCAAAAAGTGAAGCTCAAACAGTTGAAGGATATATAATGCCTATACAACTCCGTTCCCAATACGTATGACTTGTTTCTGGGAAAAAGTTCAAAATTACATCTTTGCAAGTTTTTACTCTCACTTGCACACTTCTCAAAAGTACTAATACTTTTGTTATTACATTTGGTTTCGAGTCTGGCATAATCAGAAAAAATTCTTCTATTCATGTTTCATATACAAGCTCCCTTTCATTTTTGGATCTTTATTTTGCTCTTTCTTTTTCCAAATTTCAACTGAATTTGGTCCATTGCATAGCAGTAGTACATCCCACACACACAGTTCCAGAGTTATAAAGAGAAGACAAAAACTTTTTCATTTTTCTTGAGACAGTTCCTTCAAAACTCATTTTGATTTATGATTTTGCAAATGACTGCGAATAAAAACCATTTCGTTAATGCAGTCAACTTGTTCACAAAGCTTGGAGTGTATAGTTTTCATATGATTTTACAAAGGGACTCATTTTCATAAGTCGGACTTATAAAAAACCTTGTGTTTTTTCTGTTGCCGCTGCTGCCGAACCGCGCTTCAAGTGGTGGTGCCATAATATCCATAAGCCGTGTCTATGCACAAAAAACACTTTTCAGTTAATTTCTTATACTTTTTTTTGGTGGATACAACAGCCTGCTTAGTATTCCAGTTGAATAATTTTTTGCCGTTTTTCTTCTCTGGAATTCCTTTTTCACCCTCCCATTTCTTCTCTCTGAGCTGTGATGATGTTAAGAAAAACCTTGATATAAAACATAAATAGTACATCCATATAGCCTAAGTCATGCATGCAATAAACCAAACAACAAACTACGTCTTCCGATTTGTTCGAATTTCTCTCTCCTCCACTGCACCACTTCCACCGTATCGTTTCATTTGACACAGAACATTATTTTCTTTATCCCTACTTTGATATTTTCACCGTTGTTGCAACGGAATGAAGAGGGAAAAGTTTACACTTGGCATTTACTGCAAACAAATAAAGTATGCGTGTGATTTCTATCAGTATCCACTTCCAATTCACTCCGGTTTAATAATAAGAGCAATTTTCTTTCTATATTTGTCAGCTGGTTTGTAATAGCGATTGATATGACCATGTCCTCATCAAAAAACCCAGGCACGAAAAGAAGGAAGAAAAGGTGAATTATTTGTTGAAAAAAATTTGCATGACAGATTACCCCGTTGTAGGTTACATATTTAATAGTTGCTTGCTACCCAAACCTGTACAAATAACCCTAACACAAACATTTCTTTTGTATAGCTGCATGTCATGTAGCAAAGAAAAAATTTATATTACAAACTGAAAGGTTGGGCTGGGCACGGGTGTCTAAAAATCTATTAATATAAAAGAAAGAAAACCCTTTCTGCACAAGTATTTATTATATGCAAATGAATGTTATTCAAAAAAAAACTTTTTTGTATACATGGGTTTGCGCAATTTTCTACCAAAACTACAAAACTAAATAGGCCTAAATGATGTATTACAAACCTGAGCAAACATTTGGGTCACGACACAAAGAATGTAATATTAATGAAAGTTTGAAAGAGTGTCCTCTCTCACCTCACCTCAATACGATAATACACGGATTCTGAACTAGTCACGTATTTAGCATTTTTAGTGAAAGCTGTCAGTCAAAATACATAGTAAAAAGCCGCCCTTTTAATGGATGGTGTATTTACTTCTTCGTCATCAACGCAGGTTTAACTCTTTCATCTTACGACTTGTAGTTTACTATTACGTTACTATTTCAGTAGATCACCTTTAGCCATCATATCATGAATGAGGAAGTGTTGGTTGAGTAGTAATGCCACGCACTTTGGAAGGAGAGGAGAGAGGTTCAAAAGGATTGATATACTTTGTTATGTATATGAGTGAGAGGAAAAGCTAGGCCTTTACTAAAAAGGTCTTATTATTAATACAGACCCGCACCACATGGTTCTCTCTTCACACAATCTATTTCTTTTCTCTATCCAATAACCTTCTAGTCTAGTCCCGCTCCCACCATTTGCGTTTGGCGTGAGAAATTCTTCAGTTTTGTGTTAGCTTAGCTTATACTCCACTTAACTCAACTATTTCTTTTTTCAGGTGATGTGTGTTTGCAATAGGAAATGTGAAAAAGAAGTGAGTGAGAGTGTGAGAAAGAGAAAGAAAGGAAGGTGATTTATCGTCTGCTTTCTCCTTCTACAAAGGTATTTTGTAGACTGTCAGTCTTTCATGCATCATTCCACTCTTATCTCCTCCAGACAAAAAGATTCACTCGTTTTCACTCTTTCCTTCTTCTTCTTCCCTTTCTCCCTCTTTCACTCCTTTCACTCTACCTACTTATTATTACCTACTGCTGATTTTGAGTGAGCAGTAGTTGTGTGTGCGATATCATGCACAAAAACGATATGATACGGTGAGTAAATGCAGTTACATAACATCAGTGCTTTGTCTGCCTCCAGGAAGAAAAGCTGAAATGAAAATGTGAGTGCTTACATTTCATGGAAAAGGACGTATTATGCTTTCTAATTTTACGTAATGTCAGAAGAAGGTGAAGTAAAGAATAACCATCAACCCATCATATCATATCACGTTTCAAATTTGTTTGAATAAACATCTATTTTCAAAAGCAGTCATATACTTTAATAGATACACACTAACTTTTGCAAAAAAAGTTGCGTAGTAGTAAATGGCAAAATGAACGGATAAACGATAGGATAGAGAAGCCGATATTCACACACGCTTCTGCTTGCTTGGGTAGCCAAGTATAAACTTATAAACTCCAAGGCTTTCTCATTTCCTAGTTTACCCTTTTGAGTCCTTTTATTAAACAAATCTGCTTTTAAGCAAACAAACACACTGTGCAGCAGTCAGTGTCTAAGGATTTTCAAGCGTCTGCCAATTTGTAACGGTAACTTCAAGATATGACTTGGAACGCGGAGTACACAAGAGCCGTTAGTTAAACCCATAGATAAACACAAATACAATCACTCTAAAAGTAGCGATACATAATATTACACTAGGGAAAGGAAAATCGCTAGATTAGGCATATGGATTTTAAAATATTTCAATACAATTTTATTTACCGTGAATTCATATCATACTAACGCAAGCATTATCTAAAAGTATTATATGACTGATGACATTTCCATAGCTTTCCTTCGTGTGTGGGAAAAGAGATACATATGCAAGAAACCTGAACACGTTCCAAAAAATCTTAAAATGAAAGAACAAACAGCTGTGTGAAATAAAAAAATAAGATTCTCATTTCCAACTAAAAGAGATTCAAAAGCAACACATAAAATATGTTTAATGTCAACTTGCAATGTAATGAATCACGTCATGATAATTAGATGGGATGTGTGAGAAAAGTTTATTGACCTACACAACAACATAAAAATAAAATCCTCCCTCTTGTTGATTTTAGGTAAATAAAACTAAATTTCCACAAACGGTGAATTGAAAGATGTAAAAAAGACAGAAAGTAAGATAAATGTTGAATACATGAAGATATTGCTTATTGCATTCTCGTATTTAATCAATCTTTCATGAGAAACAAATTTTATCGTTTTATCATTGGGATAAGCCAATCCAATAAACCGAGAAATAGAATTTGATTTGGGTTTACCACACGAGTCCACAGTAAACACATTATAGAAAACATGGCATTAGAAAAAAATCGTGTAAGGTTTCTCCTTAAAACTAAAATAGAAATCTTGGAGCGGTTTGTTTTTATAAAAAGAGATAAAAATGAAGGGAGAGCTTAAGGCAGCCAATGAAATCAAAATTATTGCTGTAACGGGACATTTTCAGGGAATAAGATTCTCAGTATAAAATGACATGAGAAGAGAAGTTGAAAATAGAAAGAAAGTGTTGAATTGGTGGCTTATTGAAGGCGGACATTTTATAGAGAAGTGAAACTAGCAGAAAAACCAATCAATGAGTGAACGAAACGAACACACAACACAAATCCAACAAATACATTGAAAAATAAACTGAAAAACATTTGGTCTGTCCAGCCCCGGCAGCAAGTTGCTGAGTGAGCACAAGGGTTAGGGCTTGTACACATGAAGGAAAGGAGAAAAAAAATATGCTGAAGGAAAATCCAATCGGTTAATCCGTAATCTATCAGAAGACCCTTCGTCGCTTTCACTTACATTTCTGTTTCAGGAAAGATATTGCGTTAGCTTTAGCTTCACCAGCTTTCCATTCTTTTCCCCCAATCCATGTGCCTGTGAATCTTTGGATAGTATCAATAAGAAAATAGAAAAAGGGAGGATGAATGACCTGGTGGCTCCTTTTCTCATTCATGGAAAGTGGTGAAAACGCTTTATCTAAGAAACTCAATCCGATTTTTTTTCTAAAAACAACCTGTAAAATAGAAAAAGGGAGGATGAATGACCTGGTGGCTCCTTTTCTCATTCATGGAAAGTGGTGAAAACGCTTTATCTAAGAAACTCAATCCGATTTTTTTTTCTAAAAACAACCTGAGAATCAGCAATAGAGAAGCTACAGGCAATATTCTTTTCCTATATAGCTTTTTTCAACTCAACTAAAAAATACGATGAGTGTGTGGTATGTGGATTGAGTAGAGATGGAAGCGCTCCTCCCTGAGGCTTATTGATTTTTGGCACCGCACACCACCTAACTAAAAATACGATGAGTGTGTGGTATGTGGATTGAGTAGAGATGGAAGCGCTCCTCCCTGAGGCTTATTGATTTTTGGCACCGCACACCACCGACCCACCTTTATTCCTCCTTTCCTATTTTCTTGAAGTTGCCAAAAAATAGAAGGCATTAATACTTCTGAATAATGCAATATTATAGCCATTAGGGACCTGGATAGCCATTCCGTTCATCAATACAGTAATACACAAACATATCAACTCTACTTCATCTATTTTATTGTATTGGAAATGTTTGAAATGATGACAAGAAAATTGGAAGGAGGGACGGGGAGAGAATGGAATAAAAAACCGTACTTGGTTTTAGTCTCAGGGACTCTCTCAGCATAAAATTTCTCATTCGTGCCGCCGCACCACAACAAAACGAGTTTTTTCTTCAACTTTTGCATTCTATGTTTATATTCTTCAATGCTATTACATCTCTAAGGGTTTCTTCATCTTCCTCTCATCATCATCATATCTTTTGGAATCTCCAGAAAACGAGAATTTTTTTTCGTTCTACTTCATCTATTTTATTGTATTGGAAATGTTTGAAATGATGACAAGAAAATTGGAAGGAGGGACGGGGAGAGAATGGAATAAAAAACCATACTTGGTTTTTTAGTCTCAGGGACTCTCTCAGCATAAAATTTCTCATTCGTGCCACCGCACCACAACAAAACGAGTTTTTTTTCTTCAACTTTTGCATTCTATCTTTATATTCTTCAATGCTATTACATCTCTAAGGGTTTCTTCATCTTCCTCTCATCATCATCATATCTTTTGGAATCTCCAGAAAACGAGAATTTTTTTTCGTGGACTACTTCATAGTCGCATATTATTATACTCCCACGGTTATTTCTGAAAGAAAAAAGGTAAGCCAGAAAGAAACTAAAATTGCACAGTTTCCTTCCACCACCATCAACTCCTCCTCTTCTTCCACCACCGCTCAAACAACATTTTATTACGAGGCTTTTCTCCCATCTCCATTTCTCGGCTTTCCTCTACTGCACACGTAGAAATCCTAAGTAAGAAAAGTGCCGTTGGGCTTCAAAGTGAGAGAATCATTTTCATTCCTTACTCTCCTCTCTCGCTTAGCACCGTTCCGCTGCTGATGCTGACGCTGATGGGAGAGACAGAACAGGAAAGCCCGATGAGATTCTTTTCTTTAAAAAATTATCAAAGACGAAAAAGAGAGAAATGCATGTAGGTCACAATCCTTCGTGGTGGCTCAAGAAAATTTTCTACATCAAAAGTAAATTCCTGGTATGGTGCACATATCAGTAGAAGATAGCTACTACAGAAAGGAAAAGAAGAAATCGATTTTCTTTCTCTTTTTAGTTCCTTTTCTGACACGATAACAAGTATCGCATCGCTACGATAGCCCTTTGCATACAATCAACTCATTGCGTAACATAACATTTCATATTATCCATGGTTCATGAACCACCTATCAGTAATATATTTTTTCTTTAAAAAAATCTACTCAACTTTTCGTGCTCTACCTTCTCACTTAAATTCTTATTCTATTTCACCCTCTAACACGTAGATACGTGCATTCAAGCATGCAACAACGCCAAGGCTACTTGCTTTCTTTACAAAATAAGTGCTTCACATTTCTTACTCGAGCCTTCTCTGCATGCGATCAAAATGTCACAATTTTTTCAAAATGATAATAAAAAATAATAATGTATGTGAACATGTTTGTGTTGGTTGGTGGTTGCTGGCAAGTAAGAACGAGGAGCACGTGCCCAACTTTTTTAATCTGAAATATGTTTCCGGTTTTATCTACCTTTCACTTTTGTCCCTTTCTTATCTTTTATTCACTAACTAACGCTATTGCATATTATTGCATAAGTATTTTTTGCTGACTATTTATAAATACATTCAAGGGGAGATGAAAGTTTTCTAAAGTTTGCCTTTTATCTCTCTTGTCCCAAATGTAGCGAGCTGTGTAAAGCAATTATCAGCAATGAATACTTTCTATACTCACCCTCATAGACTTTCAAACCCGATTTAATGCACCTTTTTACTTTATGCAATTGTTAATACTGCAGTTTTATCCTATTCTTGAAAACTTTTTCTTTTCCTATTTAAGCTAAAAATGAAAGTAATGAGATTTTTTTCTTGGAACGAGTATATATATATAGTTAGTTGAATAATATTGTAAAAGCATATCAAAATAGCTCTTTTTAGTAAGTTTCAACTTTTGAAGTTACAAAATAAAAGCATTCATTATACGTTCTCCATTTTCTGAGAAGAAGGAAGTACAACTTTGTTTGGGGAGAAAAGTAGTAGTGGAAACTGATGGCAGAATAGAAATTATAAACTTTGTATAGCTCCTGTTGTGTGAGGTTTTGTATTACTTGTTAGTTCCTCGTTATCTTTCTACTGAAATGCTGGTCAGTTAAAGAAAAACAAAGTTACACCCTGGCTATGATGCTGACACATAAAGTTAAAACCATTTAAAAGGTGCAATAAATTATGAAACTTTCTATCTTTCTCAATGAGAAAATGGAATGAATGAGTTGAAAGTTGCAAAGAAAAGCCACCACCACAATATCGCACCGCCTCTCCTGGATGCATTTCCGAGATTTCCCCTAAGAAAATATTACTTTATCAAGTGGGGAAAGCGAAATTACTTAAGACTTTCTTAGAGAGATGCGTATCACCTGGAGTATTTATTGTACAATAAATAAGAGAACACTTTGTGTCGTTGTTAGTTCAATCCCCCTTTTGTTGTTGGTTTTATGTCGGCCTGTGTGTATCTTTGCTTTATACAACCCTATTTATTTTTAGCCTTTGCATTTTCCATTCCATTAAAACAAAAATTACCGCAAGAATGACCTTGAATTAAATGTTGTTCACAACTTTGTAAAAGAAAAGAAAAAAATAGAGATACAAGAAATTCTTAGTATTCCAAACAAGCTTTCTCTAGTAGTTCTCTTTAAAACGGGGAAAACTTGGAAAGAAAAAAGTGAGATTTCTTTTTAAATCCATTTCAGCGGAGAAAAAGTTGGATTAAGGTGGAAGCTTTAGTTATTAAAATTTTTCTGGAGCTTTTTATAATAAAAAAGAAAGCCCTTCAGGTTATGTGTAGCGGAAATAAAAGAAGTTATGCCGTAACCTATTTTCCCCAAAAGTCTTTTTAAATGCTTATATTCTTATAAACGCTGACTTTGTTAATCATTAAGAGACAAGTACAACGGCATCCGAACTTGTTAAAAGTGATGCTTCAGCATTTACCCTAAAGCTTAAAGAGTTTATAGAGTTTTACGTAAAAAAATCCCTCTTACCTGCACCATAGTTCCATAAAATCCAAATGGAAAGAAAGAATCCAGCAATCCTTAACCGCACATGAGGCATATTTCTGCACTTTTTATTGGGTTTACTTTTCCACAATAATTAATTTAATTGGAACATACACTGTTACAATAAAATAACGTTAGTTTTATGTCAATGGGAGAAATTACGAGAGAATTATATATAAAAAATTGCTCGTTTTCTTTTCAAGCCAAAAAAGAATCAGATAAAAGGTTTTAAAGAAGTGAGCTTTAGTGCTGTCAGTGTATTTTATGATTTGAACATTATTGGACGAAAAGAGGATCAAGTGAATATAACTAACTTTTTATGTCATCATAACTGGATTTTTCATTGTAAAAGCTTTCAAGAGTGTAAGCCGAGTTGTCACAATCCGTTTCTACCACGAGAGAGGTTAAGCACATAAAAAAGGAAAGCTCTTTTACTTTATTTCAATAATAATACTACGAATGAAAGAATTACGAGCGGCGAGCTGTATATCCTGTGTTCTTTACTATGCGTCTTCAGTTCTCATAAAAAAGTGTTCATTTAATATCACTCCACGTTTTAAAATCTTATACTCGAAAACTGTTTTATTAAAATCATTTCATTCATTATCGTTTTTAATGAGAACAATCACTTTAACTTGCTGATGAACATTCAACACTCCTCTGAAGTATCATTGACTCAAAACAGTAGCTATAAAACCAGTGTGACAGTAAATGTTTTTCCTTCCTGTCAATTCTTCACTAGACAACTCAAGTGCAGGGTGATGATGACCTCTGTAAAACAAACACAAGTTTAATTTACATGCTTTTTACTCACAACTACTCTTGGTGGGTTCATTTTCTTAAATTTTGTCAAAAAACACGTCCAAATTAATCTACAAGATAAGACTAAAAGATAAGGTTTGTCTTGGGCATTGGGAATAAAAACCAAAAATCGATTCAATTACAGTAAGGAATAATGATGACATTTTAGGACACTTGTGCAGACAAGTGAGTGATTGGGAACGTCAATCAGAAGTGATACTTAACCCGATCTTTTTTACTAATAATCTACTCATATATAGGGTACTCTTACAAATACTTACTTTTTTGTTCCTTCCAATTTTTCTTCAAAGTGAAGAATTGGCTTGCAATTAACAAACACAAGTTTAATTTACATGCTTTTTACTCACAACTACTCTTGGTGGGTTCATTTTCTTAAATTTTGTCAAAAAATACACTTCCAAGTTAATCTACAAGATAAGACTAAAAGATAAGGTTTGTCTTGGGCATTGGCAATAAAAACCAAAAATCGATTCAATTACAGGAAGGAATAATGATGACATTTTAGGACACTTGTGCAGACAAGTGAGTGATTGGGAACGTCAATCAGAAGTGATACTTAACCCGATCTTTTTTTACTAATAATCTACTCATATATAGGGTGCTCTTATAAATACTTACTTTTTTGTTCCTTCCAATTTTTCTTCAAAGTGAAGAATTGGCTTGCAATTAGTCAATTCATGTAAAAACAGATCACACAACGAGATTGAGTCAATTACTCACAAGAAAGTTTTACAAAAAATGTTTATGAAACTTTTTATTGAAATGAGTTTTTCACATGTGCACAGTTCTTAACAAAGTAAAGTGATTATAGTAAATTCACAGACTATTTAACTAATAACAAAGTATTCAACAGATTTTCCAAACTCAAAACGAGCAAAAAGAAATGAAAATTGATTAAATTCTCAAATAACCCCACCAGCTCAATTTTTATGTCTTAACTGTAAAATTACATGAAAGTAATTAATATACTCGATA
>JAHZNK010000563.1:0-13755 GCA_027744615.1 Lepidocyrtus cf. nigrosetosus NNG-2020 | reverse complement strand
AGCAGAGTATTATTGCAAGCTATTTCAAATGTCCCGATAAATATGTCAATATAGTCAGTACTATTCTGAAAGTGAGCTTGTCATCGTCTCCTCTTTAATCTTGAGCTTTCTCTTTGCTCTCCGAAAAAATCAAAGAGCCGGACACAGCCAAAGTGCATTTACTTATTTTGCTTTAGTGAAGTCTTACCCATTTCCAAGAAATTTCCAGTGTCCCTAAAAAGGCCAAAGAGCATCCTTCCTTTCCCAAAAAAGCTTTTCTTTTTTGAAATATGCGGGAAAAGGAAAGTACATCGTCAGAAATTGAAACTTAAGAATTGTTCAAATAGTGGTAGCTTCTTTAATCCTATTTCGTTTCAGAGTATTGTTGTCATCCAATCTCAAATCAATCATTCTTATTGGGTTTTTTGTAAGCAAGAATCTTTATTGGTACTTGAATTAGAAAATGTAGTTTCATACATTTTTTTTGCTGTAAAAATAGAATATATCCAGAAAGGGTTTTTTCCTTTTAAGAAAATAATACATCACAATTTGTTGGAAGCTCTTCAAAAAATAAGGGTTCTAAGTCCAAACCTTGAATTTAATGAAAAGTTGAAGCTTAAGTTGTAATTCAAAATTGTTTCCACTCATTTCGACTGCATTGTATGAATTGGATTGAAATCTGGCATCTGGTATCGTTTTTTCATTGTATCATTAACAAAATAAGTATCAACAGTAGTGAAGTGGAAGAACCAGAATGGAAAATTTTAAAAAATCTGTAGCCAGTGCCCAGCCAAGAATCTTTTTAATTTAACTTTTCAATTTCATTCTTCATCTCAACTATAAACTTGTTTGTTTTTTGGAAAGGAAAAATAGGGGAAATGCTAACAAAGAGTAATAGCCTTGGAGGAATCAGTGGCATTGCTGGCGGTGGTGGAGACGCTCCCTACTCAATGATGATGGGTGGAGGTTTTGCAAGCGTCTTTGGAGAAAATTCTGGAGGTCCTGCTGCTATTCCTTCCTCCTCTTCTGGAATCCTATCAACCAACACAAATCTTAATAGAAACATGCTGGATTTGGATATGGACGGACTTTTACTTACTGGAACAATTCCCTCACAACACCAGCAAGACTCAACCTTTAACCCGGAATCGGGAGGAATGAAGGACATGGAAGTTGTCCGGAGAAGAGCAAGAAATAACTCCATCCTGGCTAAAATCCAAGAGCTTGAAGCTAATGCAAGTGTACAGGCGGCGAGAAGTGAGCGCCTAAGAATGATGAGGGTAAGTTAAAGTTAACCATAAAACTGGAAATAATCCTCTTTCATTCTTTTGAATACCCTTTGGCAAAATACATAAAAATGAAGAAAAGTTTTTTATACGCAAAGTCAACTCTAGGCAAAATATACTTTCATGGGACGATAAGAATTGAAGCAAAAGCACAGTCACTTAAGTATCCACATGAAAATTACTTTTATTCTAACCTCATACCCTTCACTCTTTCCAAAGAACTTTCTCCGAAATATAGAAAATTCTGAGAAAATATAAGGAAATTCAAGAGTGCTTTATGGATATCTTTCACCCGAAAATATTTTAAAAAGTTGATAAAAACCAAGCACTTTAGTATTTTGAGTACATTTTTATTCATTTATTATGTATTCACATAAAATTTTGACCTTGTAAGTGTGACCGTCGTCGTCATTGCATGGCGTATCGTCATTTCATCATTAATGATCAACTGGAGGGCTCACTGCTCATTATTTAGAATTTTTCTGTTCTTGGTAAAAAACTTGAGTTTAGAATGATTCATTTCTCCCAAGCGTTACAAAAATAGGTTAGATTTTTAATATCAGTTGCTTTTACCCTGTATTTCTATCCTCAATAGTCTTTCATCGGTTGAATAATTTTGGATAACGACAGGAGTGATGATGATTATTCGAGTAGGGTTCTGTTTAAAGTACGTGCTTAATCAGAATGACAAAAGCTAGAAAAACTAGAACATTTCAATTTTTATTTCGTTAAAATTGCAAATAAAGCGGGTTCATTTTCTGGAATATTTTTGTTCTTGATTTAGTGGCACTTGATATGATCACCAAAGATAATGAATTGGAGGTTCAGGGTCATGGGTTTATTCCAGTAACCAAATTCATTATTATTGAAATTGAAAAAGAATCCTTTGCAAAAATGGGTTGAAAGCAAAACCCGGGCATGCCTCGTGAATAAAAAGGGTAAATCTGTTCTTTTTTGATAGATATAAGAAATAATGGGCAATTTATTTTCTGACCGAAAGAACATAAAATATGCTGAAAATCTCATCCTGTTAATAAAAATTGGCTATAGTCTTTTTTGATACATTGACCTATTTATAATGTTGTCACTTTTGTTGAGCTTCAAAGATAAGATATGAAAAAATGGATCTACTCCAATATCGTGGTATTTATTCTTTTGAAAGTGTGACCATATCCTTTAAAAATCTCAGTTTTACTATCTCCGGATATTAATTCTGTTTTTATGTCTTTACAGGATGAGTACGAAAGCCTAGTAAGAAAATATAGTACGTTGAGCAGCAGTAGACATAGAAAATGGAGTTTGGGTGGAGGATCCGGGTCAAATGGTTACTTGAACGAAAACAACAATGTTGGTTACCTCCAAGGCAATTATCTTCCCTCCCGTTACAACAGCAATATTAATAGCTCTCAACAACAGCCATTTATTTTCGCCTCGGGATCCACTTCGCATCCGCAGCTATTGACCAACGCAGTCGGTGAAAATGGCCATTTTTCCTCTCCACTTTTACATGACGGGCCAGGCGGGAATCCGAATAATTCAAGTTTTACTACCGAAACCGGAGTAAATACGGATATAACTGGTCCTGTGAGACCTGCATCAAACAATGTCGAGATACCGCATGAACCACGAATGGACTGTTTGTTTCCAGGAGAAAGGAAAAAGGTTAAAGTTGTGTTAGATATTGGATGTGAGACAGAAAAGGTGCCTTCGGCTATGATTTCCCCATCAGTACCACCAGGGGAGCTTTTTATTTCTGGTGGGAAAATGGGAACTGGAGCTAATCAAGTTCGTGATGGAATACAGGGGGAAACAGACATTGCGGAAGACAAGCAAGGTAAAACTATGAGGAAAGTTATTGCCCTCTCTTTATTAACATTGGAAGGTAAGATAAATAATGGATGTATCCTTGCAGAGAAAAGGCTTCCTGTTCCAATGGAGTTGGAGACGATTATGATAGAAGAGGAAGATGATGAAAGTTTGATGATGACTCAACAACAGGGAAAATTACAAATGGGGAGGCTTCTCCAGCTAAAAGAAGAGCCAAAGGGAAACTATCCAATTGCTAGAAAAGTTTCAAACAATCAAACAAAAAGTGAAGAAGTAGAGAAAGAAGTTTTCAAAATCCAACAGAGCCAAAGCCTGAAGCAAAACGATTCAAGGAATCAGAAAAAAGATCTCAAAAGTCTTTACGAGGAACTCGATGATGAAGAAAGTGAGAAAAAGAAGGCTTTGATCAACTTACAAAAAATTAGAAGAGGTTCTGAAGAAAGTGAAGGGGAAAGTGACACTCCGCATATGCCTTTTCATACTTCAAACAGCGTTATCCTTGCCCGACGTCAGATTGAAATAGCAGATCTTTCTCTCTCGGATCTCTACGTCGGTCCGATTCAATGAAAAACATCAAAAGGAAAGAAAAGAGCTGATGAAAGAGCTTGAAGCGATTGCTAAAAAACAAAAGACAACTAGAGAGGAGAATGATGAAAGTAATTTTGCAAAATATTTGAGTACTTTCTCTGATTGAATTGAATTACCTACATTCTAAGAATTTTTAATTTATTTTAAAGGTTCAGACGCTGATGAGACTGAAGAGAAAACAGTGGATCGAACCACGACGGCAGGAGCTACAAGTGAAAGTCTTGCAGAAAACAGCGCCAGCTTTCTTGCAATGGATTCATCACTGCAGAAGACGCCAGATTCGTTGCCCAAAGATGATTCCGAACTGGTTGGGATTGTGGAGGAAGCTAACGAAGAAAAGGAAATTGAGTTGGATAAGGATGATGATGTAGAAAAAGTTTATTTTGCCGGAGGAGCTCCTTCTAATAAAAGTAATAATGATGGTAGTAAGGCTGGAAAAGAAGGAATAAAGAGCACTGGTTATTATGCTGATGGGAATGCTGATGAGCTTCTCCATTACAAGAACAGTGGTGGTGGAGAAGATGGAAGGGGAGGGAATATCAAAGAGTTAGTGGCTCATCGTTATCATCCTGAAGACGATGATGATGATGACGAAGAGGATGAGATTAATGAGGCGGAGGAAATTCGCTCCAATAATTTATCATCATCTTCAAGAAATCCAAATACGAAACTGGATGTGCTTGTGGAAGAAGAGCAGCAGCAAGGCTTCATCTCAGCCACTCATGCAAATAATCTGAATGAGAAAGAAAATGAGGATACTAATGCAGTCTACTTTCCTTATTCTTCTGAGGCAAACATTAAAACAATCCCTTCAGCATTCTTCTATAATTTTGGAGAAACAGGGAATGAAAAAAGAGTTTGAACATGATGATGATAAGGAGCAGGGTAATGCTACGAAGGTTGTTGAAGGGAAGGCTAAGGGACAGCTTAAAGGAAATGACATGAGCACGGAGGAAAATGTCTCAGGAGGAACTAAAAATAGAAATGACATAACTCTCCCAGAAGCTAAGACAATTGAAGATGCTCCTGCTAACGCGATTTATTCTTCTCCTCACTCAGCAAATACGTCAAATCCAATTGGGTAAGAATAAAGGAATATTTTGCATCTACAGTCGAACTCCGGTATAACGGCCTTAGATATAACGAATCTGTAACTATAACGAACGCCTGGCTTGTCGCCCGAATGCACCTAATGTTTTTTAAAGGGTTCCCAGAAGCTAAGACAATTGAAGATGCTCCTGCTAACGCGATTTATTCTTCTCCTCACTCAGCAAATATGTCAAATCCAATTGGGTAAGAATAAACGAATATTTTGCATATACTTTTTTGTCTAAAGAAAATAAATCTTTTTAAAGAATGAATCTGTCACTCAAATCAATGAATGCATATGAATTGGTTTATTTTTGCAATTGTTTTCGCAGAATTGACGAGAAAGAAGAAGAGGCTCAATTTCCAACAAGACAGCTTTCAACAGCGTCTTCAGTTTCATCTTCAGAGTCAACTTCATCTCGACAACAATCATTTGAAAACGAGCAAGAAAATAAGAACGAGTCAGAGCAAAATTTTCCCAAGACAAAGGGACAACCACAAAACAAAAGTAAAGCTGGTGAAAAAGGAAAAAGCTCTTCCCCTGGAGCTACATCTTCTAACAACAATAACAGAGGAAAAGTTGCAAACAACTCGTTTAGGAAAGCAACACGAAATCCTCCAAATGGTTCGTCGAATTTGAATGGAGTTAACGAAGGTGGGAAAGCGTCCACCACTAGCTCAACTACCAGTAACGGAAAAACACTTAAATCCACCACTTCATCATCTTCATCACCACAAGTGAAACCAGGTCAAGGAGGTGTTGGCCAGCAACAGCCGCAGCATGTTACCGTACCAAGTGGCATCACCGGTGCGAATAACACAGCAAAGAGGTTCCGATTAAAATTTAATTACGATGATTCCGAGAGTGACAGCTCGGAAATTAGTCCGGCTGGGGCTGGAAAAACTGCTGGCTCTGCTGTCAGCAGCACTAACGTTGCTGGAGTGAATGCCCAAGGAGGTGTCAGTAACTCTGGAGGAGTTGGACAACAGCAAAACACCGGAAATAATTCGCAAGAAAAACAAAGTGGTGAAGAAAGGAAACAGGAGAAGGATGATTTTGATGATTTCTTTGATATTTAAAAATGTAGTCATACTAATTGTACTTGTTTCTTTTTTGATGTAGTCGAGTTTTAGTTAATCTATAAGTTATGAGTTGTTTAATTTGCAGTTACATTAGTTAATTACCGAGCAATAAAATACAATTCGTTTTAGATGTTGAAATCTATTTGTTGATTTCTTTTTATTTTGCAATTGCAAGTGTCTCCATTATAGTCATTTTATATCTTTTATCGAAAATTCAGAGAAATGATGGAGTATTGAAACAAGGGAAATGCTTTAGCAGCAGTTGAGCAAAATCATACCATACTTGCTTCTGTATCGTAACGAATAAGTCTATTTCTTTCATCTAGACATTTTGTCTTTGCGTTTCTAATATTATCAAATAGCAAAAAGAAAGTAAGAGAAAGGCATCATCCTTGTCACTCTCCGGAATTCCTAGGAACTTGATGAAGCATGCTTATAATAGAGTCGGCAGTAAAGTCATTGTAATCCGTGTCGTCATCATCTTCTTCATCATCCCCGTCACTACCGGTCTTCTCATGTTCCTCATTAATGACGCAACCATCAAAGTCCTCATCACCGGCCATTTCTTTCTCTTTCCTGATTTTCATTCTTCGTTTGTGCATGCTCTCATCCAATGAATTCCTAAATTCCATGTAATCTTCAAGCTTGAACCCGTCTGCATCTTCATCATCCGCATCAGATTCTATCCCATCATCGTAAACTTCTTCGTGGTAACTCTGAGTACTATCTTGCTGGTGATGGCTCGAGGAGTTTCGAGAGTTTTTACTAGAAGCTATCTTTCCATTGTTAGTATTGACAAGGAATCCGTCACTTTCTCTTTTGTTGCCACTGCCGCTGCTTCCCTTTTCATCTGCTATACCTTTAAACCACATATATATTCATCATAATTCAAATTCATTTTTCTAGAATAAAAGAGTTTTCACTTATTAAGTACCGGGGTATATTGAGAAATAGATAGTATACCATCTTTATTATTATTAATATCATGTTGCTGCATGGAGACTGAGCTCCCATTCCTTTGACAATCCTTTCCATCATCCACGTCAAATCCAGATGATGATAGAGTACTATTATTAGGCTCAACAGTATTCACATCCACCTCATCATCTCCTTCTGCATCTCCAGCACCACTCTTCTTTCTATTTTCCCTGCTACTTTTGTTACTGGCAAGGGAGGTTGTGGAAGAGGATTTGGAAACACTTCCATCCAATCCCATTCTCCGACCGTACTCAATCCACGTCTGTTGGAAAGCATCTGTTCCTCCAGCAATATTTGATTGCTTCATCAGTTTCTTTAAATCTTCCAGTGCACTGGACCTGAGATCTATTGCCTCTCCAGAGCGAAGCTTCTCTTGGAGCCGTCGATACAACTGACGAAGGGCTGACACCCCGTCCAAAGTATCCGAGAACCTTCCTACTCGTAAGTCACGTTTGATGAGGTAATTCTTCATCGCACTCATACAACTTGTCTTGATCATCTGCAGAAGCTCGTAGTTGAGCTGCCCCATCTTCTTATTGATCTCCAAGTCTCCATCTGGCATTCTACAAAAGTAATGGAGAAATGTGCAAATATTTTTTGCAAAATGAATAAAAAATTGCATAGCTTATCTCAATATAATTCTATTGTTATTATGATCAATTCCTGTCCTTCGGCAAGTCAAGTATTAACATTCTTATATCGGTAAAATAGTTTTTTTTAGCTTCCTTTATGAGATTATAATATAAAAATACATTCTTCCTGTCAAGTTAAGAGTGGAACAAGCTAAAAGCATGTTTTATTTCCTGTGAAATAGAGCGTGTCATAGAAAACGAAAAAATATGGCTCTTGTCATAATTCATGAGAATGATGACTATCAAAAAAGAAAGAACGTGAATAGACTTGCAAAAGTCAGTCATGTTTTTGGGGCTTGTTAAAATTTAAAGAATTGAGTAAGGAAGAGGATAAGTAATGATAATGTGTCACAGTCATGTGCGTTTGAATGCTTAGCATGCACATTATAAGAGGAAATGTTGCATTTTCTCATAAAAATAGGCATTGTTCGTTCATTGTATTAGAGAAAAAGAGGAAAGTGAATGGAAAAGGGTTATTGTGCTTACGAAGGAGAAACTACGCAGAGGTCTCTTTCAGAAGTTGTCTCAACTTTACAGACATCATCAGGAAAGAAGAAACTTCTTGGAAGGCGGTTTTTCCTATGGTGGAAAGGAGGCATCGCATGAAAAAATTAGGAAAATTGGCAAAAGCAAAGTTGAAAAGGATTGACATTGCATTGACAAAAGAAAGGATTTTATTTACCAATCACAGTCTAATTGGCGAAGAATGGCGTATGCAAAGTCTGTGTATGGAACAAAGGATGTCTCCAATTGAACTACGACTACCTACAAAAATCACAACTTTATAAAGCCTGCATTTATGGTATGCATGTTAAATATTAATTAATGAATTCTCACTTGGTGTCCTGATGAAATCAATTTGTCAGGAAGAGACGGCTTCCAGTCAGAAATGAGTTTTGTTACGTTCCGACACTCAATAATTTTAAAAGTAGTCTTGTCATTCTGAGCAAAGTCTTCCTGTGCAAGGCGATACATGACAGGAGCCAATGTGGGAGAATTCGTTTTGATTATTTCATCCGGTTTCAAAATACTGACCTTCTCTTCCGTAGAATGAGCCAAAATTTTTGCCTGTGATATAAAAATTCCATGTTAAGAGGAAAATTAAAGAAGAGTTTATGCACATTCATCAACATTGTTTTATGTACTTCTAAAATTTCTCCAACAATCTGGACAAGATCTTCCTTCTCATCTCTCTCTAGCAATTCAGGAAGAAGCTCTGTAGCCAAAGGACAAGGCAATTCTTTCCTTTCTCCATCCACAATTTCTTCCTTTGGCTCATTGAGAATGATTGCGTATTTATTCAACCTTTTCCCTGTTCTTGGCGTAATGAAAGGGAAGTCCAAGTCAAAGGAGCGCATTGCCTGATAATAAGAATTCATCTTAACTCTGTTGCGTACAACCTGAAAAGGTAGAATTATTTGGAAATCTGTTTATTAATGTAATTCTGTTGATTTGTATCCCCTCTTCTCATGCTGTAATCTAAAGTTTGTTTAGAAAGCTTTATGAATAATCCTATCATCCATATTTCTTAAATGAAGCCTAAATAATTTGCTTTTTTTGCCTTGCTCCACGGAAACATCTATTTTTGTTAGCAAGACATCTGCTTGTCAATCATAATCTTGTCATCCTATTTAAAAACTACATTCATATAAACAGTCTGTCTCATTAAATGGATTAGCTACTAATTAGCGAGCAACATACAGTTCAAACGTCAAGCTTTTGCTGGTTGTTACTCTTTTCATAAAACGTACAGGGAAAGCGTGTTGCAGTAGCAGCTGCACATAAATTACAAAAATAAGCTGCATAAAAGAAACAAAAATATCAACCCGTCAATACTGAAAAGTGCTGACTGACATCTTTTACAAAATGACATGTAGATAAAAGTTTTGTAAGATTGTTATAATGAACGAAATTTGTTGAAGGAAGCATTTTACTTTAATCCCTTTTGAAAGAACCGCAAAATGTAATGAATAAATGAAACGGATAAGATTGCAATGTCAGAAGAATCACTGCATTACAGTTTGAGTTTACTACAATTTACTACAGTTAGTTTACTATAATCTGGAAAATTACAAAACCATTTTATTGCTGCTTACTACAATAATAGTCATTACATTTTTTGGAATATGCTTATTTCATTTCACGCTATGCTGCATTAATCCATACACTCATTATGGTACGCTTTGGATTCTAAAAAGTTAATGAAGCTGGATAAGTGTCGAGATAACTCTAAAAATAATGTTCTTTACTTATCGTTTCAGCTTACAACAATTTGTCAAATTAATAACTTTCTGTTTTTCATCGTGGGAAACATACCTTTTCAAACTATGAAGCATGAAATCTGAGAATTCTCTGCTCTAATACATCAACATTCTACAGCTAAGCAGTGATAAAGTCAACATTTTCTTATCATTTATTATCATATGCATGTTTTCAACACATTTTGTTTTATCCTTCATTATTTTACAGACTGAAAAAACAGGGCAATCAAACCAGCATACAGATCACTCCTGTTCCAATTAATCTCTGAAATAAAAGGCTTAAAACCAGTCTTGTATTCCAACTGCCTATTAACGTAGCAAAAAAAGTTGCATTTCACTTTTCCACTTTAACCACTTCTGTCTACTTCAGTTTCTCTCTTTTAGTCATTATAGGTACATGTGCTTTTCCTTGTTATTTCCCCACTAATGTCTATTCTCGTTTCTCTTTCGGCAAACTTCGTTCGTTTGAACAAAAGTGTTGCATTGTGAGTAGGAACTCGCCCTAGAACAGCTTATTTTTTCCTTTATCAAAAAGATATTCGCTAAACTATATGGAAAAACCACACTATCCTGCCTATCATACTTAAATGTGGAAACTTGCTTTCAGAGAAGCTGTTTCACTCACTCAAGTCATGACGACTAGTAAGCATATAACATAATTGATATTCCTATGCAGCATCACAACAAGAATTCAAGCACAATAAAATTAATTGTTCTATTATCTACATTTGACCAATATTCTTGAGATATCCTATAGAGTGTGATACTTTTAAAATACTCGTAATTAGTGTTTTAACTATTTAGTAGTGTAGAAACCTCCAACAGAGCAACTGACAAATACAAAGTTATACATGGAAAAGGTGAGTAGGTGGAAATATTTGGATAATTAAAATATCTTGAAGTCTTTAGATATCCAAAACACTTTCACATACTATATGTGCAAGAAATCCTTCAAAAATATATCTTTGTTCATCACGGTTTATTACTTTTGTAATAGAATTATTAGTCCGAATAAACCTAACCTGAATCCATTGCAAGATGGAAAGCTCTGATCAAATTGAAGTGGGCTCAGTGTCTGCCTTAAATGGAACACCTGATGAAGGATCATCTTACAAGGAAGGTGAAAAAGCTGGAGGTGCGGGATGGACGTCAACGGAAGATGGAGGTGAAGGAGGAGAGGAAGGTCAGAATAAACTCATTATTACTTATGATCTTTCCCACTTCCATAAAATTGGCTTTTGAACAGGAACAGCACCTTTCACATTTCACTTCTGGAACAGTTTAAGCATATATCCCACTAAAATATTTAATTGCTCGTTTCTATTCTCAAAATACGTCAGAGGTTTTGTCTGTGATTTAGGCGCATGATTAAAAAATCTCCCTTCAGCACCTTTCACATTTCATTTCTGGAACAGTTTAAGCATATATCCCACTAAAATATTTAATTGCTCGTTTCTATTCTCAAAATACGTCAGAGGTTTTGTCTGTGATTCAGGCCCATGATTAAAAAATCTCCCTGTTTGCTGGTATAAATTCTCCAGACACTTTTAATTATTTGTTTCCTTCACTCGTTTCACATGACATGGTTGACGTTTGACCGTTGATCTCTCTTTTTATAGGCTACTTTCTCTCTCGGTTTTTATTTCGTTTCTCTATCATTCAAAAGTCAAAACCAAAATGGTCAAAGGTTAGAAAAAATAGAATAAATTCCTCACTCACAATTATAAAGTGAAAGTTTTTGTAGCTGACATCATGAAGCGACGGACTACTTGACTTTTACATTCATTAAATATGAATAGCCATGTCCGTTCTGATTTTTACGACTGAAGTGCTCTTGTGAGCATATCAGATACGTTTTGCAAAATATTTCAAATACAAAAATAGCTTCAGGTAATTATTTGTTTAAATGAAGTATAATCAACCAAAACTTTAGAAATGATTCAAAATGAAAAATATGCGAGCAAAGTCAGAGTCACGGTCAATCTAATTCACTAAATGCTATTTTTAAAAAACACTCTGTCCCTTGTGAGTAAACTGTATTTTAAAAATAACATGAATTTGTTCACGTTGTTCTACCATGAAAGGTAAAATTGTACTAGTTACAAACTTTCTCTCTCAAACGTATTATTTTCCAGACTATTCACAAAAATTCTGTATACAAGCAATGGCCATTTTTTAGCTTTTTTCAGGGAGAAATTAGATTATAAGATGCATGTCCATCAATTTCCAATTTATGAAGAAGCTACTTTTTACTTTGGCTGGCTGATGTTCCCATACTGAAACGCCTTTTTGTTTTATACCCGTACATTTGTTTTCAACGGTGAAACACACTTTCAATTCTAACCCCAGTTTTTCATAAAACGATGATTTTTCGCATTATTCTTACGTTTAATGATTGGGTAGGTCTGTACATGTATGAAATTGAAAAATTGGAAGTTAACATGCAAATACATGACTTTTATCATAAAACGTCACAGGGTTATAAGAATACATATTTTATAAATAATATAAAGAGAAAGTCCAATTTTTAACGGGGATGGATCAATNTGTATGAAATTGAAAAATTGGGAGTTAACATGCAAATACATGACTTTTATCATAAATCGTCACAGGGTTATAAGAATACATATATTTTATAAATAATATAAAGAGAAAGTCCAATTTTTAACGGGGATGGATCAATTTCATTTAATCGAATCCAAGCTCCATTCCCAGTCTTGAAAATATTCATGAGCGCATAGGTTGATACACATGAATATGAAACTTTCTCCAATTTTACTATCAATGGACTGACTGTCCAAACTATGTATTCCAACTCTGTATTTTTTCAATCGATACAACAAAAACCTACATGGTTCCCATAAAAAGCAATCAAAGTAAATGTCACGGTGTGGATTTTCTTATTTTTTTGCAAAACATCTAGGAATAGTCACGCAATCGAAAAAACGTTATAAAATTCAGGTGTAAACACGGCAATTTGATGACACCTAGTTCTCAGAAACCCTTTGAAATCGAACTCTCTTTAGTTTCTAAACCGGCGAAAGAAATTTTTAAAAGTCAGAAAGACATTTCATAATTCATCCAGTGTTCCACCTTGTCTCTCTTGTTGATTAACTGTTTTAACAAAAGCAACGAACACAACATTGTATACACGAGTCTTGTCAAATAAAAAGAAAAATTGACAAGTAAAAAAGAAACAACCGTGTAAAGTTTGTCAAATAACAATTGCAAAGGATTATTGCATACTTTCTGTGCTATTCCAATCAACAAAAAACTAAAACAAGAACTATTATTTTCAATACATGCTCCCTATAAAGTGAAGTAATTATCAAACCACTAAGATATTCAATATTGGCATATAGTCCATTTATATTCTCTTAAAAATCCGTTGTTATTATCTAAAACAACTAAAAAGTTGGCAGGAGTTTCCCCCTCATTTCAAAGTTCGGCTTTCTTCAGTCTTCTCATTGTATGCGTGTTTATTTGAATAGATCATTCATGTACGTAGTTTCTTTTTTTATATAAACTGACTATAATCGTTTTAGATTCGTCTTTATGCATTACACAAAACTTTCAAAATTGCTTATCTTCAATCTTGGCATAAGAAACAAAATTGCTTTAGTTTTTTTTACGTAGCAGCAGAATTGAAGTTTCCATTTTCAAAATTCTACCATTGTTCTTTGTTAGCTTGAGCCGAGCAGTGTTTGAAATAATTTTCGTGTGAAATTAATTGTACAAAGGACAGTTTTAGGAAAACATTGTGAAAGTTTATAAGTTTGGACAAAAATGTGCAGGATGTAAAAGGACTGAGTGATCAATTAAATTTGACAAACAATTAAATTTCATTGTTATCAGTTTTTTGCTTATTTATTTGTCGAGTCACAACATTTCTTTTAATTAAGCAAATATGGCTTTCCGTGGCTACACGAATAAAATCTCTACACTCACCCAAATGGATTCAGACGAGTCGATTGAGAGTGTGAACATCAGCCTTGCAACGTTTGTTGTCGCAAATGGATCTGGTAAATTAAT
>JAHZNK010000562.1:0-16100 GCA_027744615.1 Lepidocyrtus cf. nigrosetosus NNG-2020 | reverse complement strand
CACCTCATTTTTCAATGAAGAAGTGAAGTAACTTATCCGGAAACTTGTCTAACAGTGATGATTTTCATTGAAATCTTTGGAGACTTACATGAAGTGAGTAAAAGTTTTACAAAAACCGAATTTGATACATTTTTAACAACTCGAAAAGTAGAAATTTTATATGATAAGAAAACAACCAGGGTAAATTAGTATTGTGGGTGGACGCAACGAAATTATTGTGCCAGTGTAAATCAACAAATCAAAAGATTGGGATTTTTTAAATAGTTAAATGGGTTAATTGAGTTATAAATCTATTGAAATCGTCTGGATTCAAACCAAGTTCATTCTTTCAGCTTTATTACTTCGATCTAATGGTGAGTGTCAGACAAATAATAAGACAAAAATAGTTTTAGCTATAAAATATGTCTTATTTTACTTACATTACAAAATTTATCGCGTCTCGCAGCAAAAAATTGTCATTGCATTTGTAATAGCGTGGTAAAAAAACAAAAAACATATTTTCTTTCATATATTTTTTACATCATTGACAGTTCGATCGATATCTTTGCGTATCATTTTTACAGACATCGAAAGACGAAGAAAGAATTAGCTGACAGAGAAATATATGGATTTATTGAAAAGTGGTTTCATACTACGAATGAATGAGCCATATTTAATTCAAAATCCTTTCCCGGAAAGATAGTATTATGGAGAAAAGGGAAAAAACGCTCGGGAAGAATTTCTGTTAGATAGAAACGCATGGTGCATTCCAAATTGAATCCGACAGTGCTCCATGTTTTCATAAAATAGAGAAATTGTTCAGAATATGTACCCGAGTTCGGTCTGAATTTTGTTTCGTTTTGCTTTAATGGAAAAACAATATAATTTGAAGAAAGCATTTTTTGTTTTTGTTAAATCCATTTGGTAAAAAAGATTGATTGTCCATTGTTGCTATACATTTCCGATTTTTCAAGTTCTCAGAATACGAAAATTTTTATCTCACTCTATTCATTATAACTTTGAAGGGTAAAAAGCATCTGCACAGCAAAATCTTATTTTATCTCCCATTTTAGTCTAAATGGGGCTATGTGAAACAATTTTTTATTTTCAAGTCATTATAATTGTAAGGGAAGAGAAGTGAAGGATAAAAAACGCTTAAGTATTTACATAACCTAGGGGAAAGTACGCAAGAACTGCTAGTAGTAAGTATGTAGTAGAAGAAAGTCAGCAATAATCAAGAACTTTTATAGCTGCCATTATCGTAAGTAATTGGATTAGGTAGAGAGAGAAAGTATTCTACACGGAGCCTTTTCTATGTCAACGCCAACAACCGTGAAGAATAAGTGACGCTCTTCCTGAAAGAACTATGGAAAGAAGAAATAAGGATTGTAAATGATATCGTCGCACGTGCAAACATATATTTTTCTTACATAATGAATGAATGAAAATGGAAGTTGATCGTGCCGTAAGCTGTAAGTCAAGTACTTACTCGCAATTTCCACCAGTTATTTCCACTTATGCATTACATACTGTATTGTATTACGCAGTCTGAACTGGTGTTGTTCCTAATTCCCTGCTTATTTTCAGTTGACTTACTCCCACACAAAGTTTGTTTAGAGTAGGATGAGAATACAAATGTAAATGTAATGAGGGTAAAACTAAAGCGTAAGCTTAATAGTAATTGCGATAATTGACAACTTCTTTCAGCAAATATTTTACGCAAAAGAAGTTTGGAATGGCAAGACATGTGAAATAATCTTTGAGTAAACGCTTCACTCGATACTAACTTTGCAAAAAAAAAATCAACAAAAATATCAAATTAAAAAGCATTATACGTAAAACATCATCATCTCATTATCCTAAAAACTTAAAGAGATAACTCATGCTTACATTAATGTGACGGCGGTGTCACTACACTTTGTTTCACACAATTTACTAAAATGTTAATCAAATGCAATCGAATGTGCTGGTATGTACGCTTGTAACCGCAAATGTATTATGCCAGTTTTTAAAAAATGAAATACGGCATAACAGAAGCGTATTTTTGCAGCTAGCCAGAAAAGATAATTTAATCAAGATAATTGAACGTGTAGAAAAAGCGATGTAAGAAGTAGAATAATTTCAGAAGAGTTAATTTTTCTTGGCAAAAAAGTGAAGTTTCCCTTCTCGTCTTTTTATTGAAAGTTGCGCTTTTCCACATTCTCGCTCGTTCAACTTTCTTAACAACGCTTGAAATGCAAATGTGTTTTCCTCATGTTTCAATTTTCCATATTAAATGAATTTACTTTTCTAACTTTTATACTGATAAAGTGAAGAAGGAATGGTCGAAGAAAAGAAAACAGAAACAATCCATAAATTAAAACTGTTTTTCTTGCTTGTCTTGTTCCTCTTTAAACAGAGCAGTTGTAGAACCAATTTTTAAAAATAAAATATTTTATCATCCGATGGAACAAGAGAATATAAAAAGAGGACTTTCTTTGTGTCTCTTTCTGCCAAAATCAACAGTTCCACACAAACCACCACTTCACACATTGCAATGAGGTCAGATTATGTTTTGATAGTGTGTTGTTGGTGAATACCAGAAGCCACTACCGCCACCTCAAAAAAACTCTTAAAGGTTGACATGTTGACGGCAGGAGGTTGACTTCCTCTTTTTTACCATGTCTTATAGTACACCCATTAATTTCTGTTAGCTCACTTCACTAGCTGCGCGTGAGGATTACATAACCGCAAGGGAGATGGAAAGCCGGAGATGTGAGACATTTATTGCTTGTTACATGCTTCGACTACCACGTCATTTTCAATATGAATATAAAACGTTAAATCATTTCTCCTAGGAAGAAGCGTAAAGAAAAGAAATAGGTTGTGTACTACAAAATAGGAGAAAGTTCTAAACAAAAAGCACCAGACAAAGTGTTAAGTAAATATTTTCGGGGCATGGGCGGCTGTCCTCTTCTTTCACATAACTTAGCCTTTACTATTTTCAGCTTCTGTGGTTCATTACAGAAACTAAACTTCTGTTGACTTTAAGGTGAATGCTGATGTGCTTGTAAAGGTTTTGTATCATCTCTGCTACTCCTACTTGTAAATTCCTTTTAAATAATGCAGAGAGGAAAGTTGTCTTCATAAATTATTAAATTGTTAACTTGCTAGCCGATTTAGCCAAGTCTTGTTTGTACTTTGTTTGTACTCCGTCGTCTCGTTCTCCAAGACCGTTTAATAAGTTATACGACGAACCCCACCGCTTTGCAATTAAAAATGAAATATTTATAGCTGGATTGCCAAAACTACGTTGTTGTTTCATCAACATTTATTGGTACTTGTCTTGTTAGACTTTTTCTGCAAGCTTTATAATTTAAGATTTCAAAATTGATTTGCAACGCTTTTGATTATTTATGAGAATACTCTGTAAACAAATGCTTTGCTGCAGTTGTTATACTCATCTAATGATACAAGAATCCAAAAAATAAACCATATCTAGGCCAATTATATCAAGTCATCTAAATGCTTAATTGCTTTAATTAAACCTTCATTTTATCCGATAAGGGAATGGCATAAAAGTTAGCGCAATGGATATCGCCTACCTATGTTTACTCTGTTCATTGCTAATTTCTTGGAATGTAAAATGCGTTCATTAAGGCTACATATTTTAACTAAATCGTATTATCAGAGGCAGTTATGACTGTTATTCTTCTTCATCATTTATCTTCATTTCTTACTTTTGTTGATTTGCAAGGCCTAACAGGTAAGGTGTGGTTTGATGCGATGCATTCACTAGATTGCACTCGCACTGTCAAACCAGCTATGACACGGTAATAAAAGGTGTAGTAACAATCCGAAAGTGCGCGTAATAAAAGAACCTCATCAAATTTATTAAAACTTAAAAAAGGCTCACACAGCAGCACATACAAATTCTTTAGTACAGATGAGGTAGCATTCTATTAAAATAATCTTCTTTACAACCGACATAAATTTCATTAGCATTTACTGCATGACAAGTAATATTTGTATTTTACAATGATAATAATGACACTAAAAATTTGTTAAATGCCCACATAAATTTAACAAACATTGCAAATTG
The DNA here is from genome assembly GCA_027744615.1 of Lepidocyrtus cf. nigrosetosus NNG-2020. Lineage (NCBI taxonomy): Eukaryota > Metazoa > Arthropoda > Collembola > Entomobryomorpha > Entomobryidae > Lepidocyrtus > Lepidocyrtus cf. nigrosetosus NNG-2020. The sequence continues at coordinate 12,040 of JAHZNK010000562.1, read as the reverse complement.
CAGCATAAAAGACTAAGCAACTACAAAAGTCCCTCAGAAAGACTAGCCAAGTCCAGTTTGCTACTAAACTGTTTTTGAAGGACGATCAAATTATATCTTGATTATTTTCTACAGCAGCGACGCAACATTAAGAAAAACTTTTGCTAAATAGATCCCTTCCATTAGATATTTTGCGTCAATGCAAATTTTGTCTAAAGTCTTTTGCATTTGGCTAAAATGAGTACCTATCAAATGTATCTTCAACTAAAAATGTATTAAGACACCAAATTGAATAATTTTGCATTGAAAAATTTAGCTGCTTTATATAACGAGATTGTGCGCACTTTGTGTTGATTTAACTTGCATATAAAAGAATCCTTGGCTTAGTTGACCCATTCATTTGATGATTTTATTGTTGTCAGTTCATTTGTGCATTTTGTTTTTGCGTTGTTCTAAGAGGAAAAAATCATAATCACATTGTTATTGCTTGACCTTCTCAACCGTTGCTGCCGATGCTCTTGCCACTGATGTAAGTTCAGATTAGATGATAGGTAAAAGGAATTGCAATCTCTAAGAACTACGTTTTTTAATCTCGCCGGGCTATTATGATTGTGAATTCCAACTTCGTTTAAACAATACAAGTCAAGCTAAACTTTTGAAGGTACGATCTATTTGCATGTCAATTTAAGTTAACTTGACACCAAGATTTACCAAGATACTGCTAGTACCAATAGTAGCTAAATGAATAAAATTGAACACACACGCACATACCGAGGTAATTTTTAATCCATTAAACGTATAATTTTAATCCGACAGTTAAACTGAATACGGGAATACAAAATGGTTCTTGAAAACTAAAAGTGCCGGATATCAAAGTTAGGTTGAAGAATTGTTTAAAAGTTTTTTTGGTTAGATACAAAAACTTCAATCCTTGAAGACGTTGCTCCAACTTCTAAACTAAAACTTCAGTTGGAAAATAGATTTTTCTCTATTCTACTTTTACTTCAATTGTTTCAGGAACTGGAGGCTGTCAATGAGTGATTCATTTTTCTTTCAAAATAAAACTTTTCCCATTTTTTATCAATTTCCTTACTCTTTAATGTTAAGTGGAAAGTTATACATCACGCAAACCGGATATAGCGTTTCTTAAAATTCCTTCATAGAATACTAAAATATATTTTTGGATTATGAAATTTGGTACTTTTGTTATTTTAATTAAAACTCGTCCGTTTTTCATTTTCATCATGCATGCAAAATTACCTGGAAGTAGAGCTTGGAATCGTGGCATGGTGTAGCACATTAACAAGGCATTGCCAGTGAAACGTAGGATTCCAATCAAACGTGGCTGCGTGACCATTCTCCGAATTGAGGTTTTGGAGCTGGAATCTACTCAAATTTGAATACGCTGCCTAATGTAAATAATATTTCGGAGTGTGTGTTCACTGATGAGGAATTTTGGCTTTGTCGGTTTGGTTCTCTACGTCTTTGACGTCAAAAAATTTACACTTACATTTCTTTAATAATGTTATTAGTAAAAATGACTTGAAATATATAAATGCAGTCGAAATTATTACATTTATTTAAAACCCTGTTGGAAGTTACTGAATTAGTGTAGGATACCAGAAAATACTTTTGGTCTTATGAATTCCTACTTTTCTATTTATTTTATTTCAGATACATGGTCAAGTGAATTTAGCAAAAATGGTTAGCTGTGCGCCCCTTCAGACCAAGAATAACCTACAATTCTCTAAAATTTCTATAAAACGATGATCAATGAAATACAAACATACTTTTGGTGAAGCACAACCGGAATGTATTCGTTTACTTCTCCAATTTGTAATTAACACCGCTGTCTGGCTGGAGTGCAAAAACTTTAGCTTGTTAAAAGCTAGCTTTGAAATCGAACGGAAATGAAATTATTTTCACACTGCTGCAGAAGCAAATAGCATTTACCACACGCTACATAAAACAAGCAACGTAACTTCGTATCTAGTTCCCATAAGACCAATAATCGTGAAGGAATTCAAGTGGAAAGATAGTAAAAACCAGCTTGCAACTTATACCTTCAAATTCTCATCAACCAAACTTCTATTTTGTCATCGTTTGAAGAGAAATCCAATCAAATACCTAATTTCTTTTGGGAAAAGTAATGAAAATCTAAAAGTAAAATGGTGCACATGACCAGAACGTTCGTGAAAACGGCTGCAGCTTTGCTGGCCATTGGGTTGGGTGGGGGAAGTGGGACAAGCGTTACAGCAGATATCAGAACCACAACATCCCCAAACATATTAAACACAGGCAACACGGGTTTTGATGATATTCCTACCGCTTCTACGGATTATGCCGTCCTTGATTTGCCATTATGTTCCAGTACCAATTCCAGTTTGTATGGAATTAATAAAAGTGGAGGAGGATCAATCACAAATTCCAGGAACGATATTAACATTAGTGGTTTAGTTAATAACGAAACAAGTGAATTCCTTCATTCTTTCAATAATAATGAAAGTGATACTAATTTATGGAACGGACATGGAAGGAGTGTTGGTGACGATGAGTAATAGTGAAGTAAATGGAGCGGGTGAAAGCAGCAATAATCAAGTGACTATTGAAGATGTCAAATACTTAACTTACGGCATTCTTTGGCCAACAATATGTGGATTAGGTATTGTAAAGCTATTATTTAGAGAATTACATATTACAAAATGATCGCGAGAGCTCTGTTGCTGCCCCATTTAAAACCAACGTGTTAATTCCAGTCTGATTCCTTTAATAGGTATCATTGGAAATTGTCTAAATCTGATAATCCTTAACCAACCAAATATGAAAGGAACGGCTTATATTTACATGAGAGGTAAGCTTAATTCATTCATTGTATATATTTTTAGATGGATATAAAAATACACAAATGATGATGATTTCGTGTGGGTGTAATTTGTTTGAAAGTTGAGAAATAAAAGTTCCGCTGTTCTAATGTTAGAAAAAGTTGATACGACTATGGCTTAAAACATGCTTTCCAACTGGAAAGAAAAGGAACTTGATGCAAAGTGAAAATAGAGCACGCTTTGCGGTTTCCAACAAATTCTTACTTTGTAATGCATCCTGACTATCTTTGCTTCAAATTGAAAGTGACAATGGCATGATTTTCCATTCTGATCTTTTTTGTTTTCTTACCGTTCATTTCCAAGTTTTGCCTCCCACTCATTTCAATCCTCTTTTATTCATTTAACCGATTTAGACTAATTCACAATTGGCGAATTTTCCGATTTTTCTTTACATCCAAATATTATTTGTTGTCCCAGTTTACTTTAAAATGATCCCACCCTTTCCAAATACTGGATTTGCATAAAACCATCTAAAAATAGATCCGCGTACAAATAACTTTTGCTTATAAATTGTAGGGCTTTCCTACTTCTGGTAAAAAACTATGCAATTTTTCACTTCACAAATTTTTGCCGAATCTATTACCATCCATCCTACTCTTCCAGCTATCCTTTTTCATTGTCTTCCGGCATGGAGTCGTCAGTCTTTGTCTCTTCTCTTCCTAATCTTGCCTGTATATTCTAGAAAATAAGTGATAAAAAAGTTTATATGCGTTCTGGAAACCTCGACCATTTTTGTTTAAAGAGTAAAAATAGGAATCTCTTATGCAAGAAAATTGCATAATAATGCGAAATGAACCCTGTAAAGAGATCAAGTATGAATGAATTATTCATGAGAGTAAAGTTCATGTTTACTTTCGCATCATTCATCGCTGCACTGCTCTTTTTATGTAATGTATCATCAGCTACTCTTCCATTGCATCATCATCACTATTTCTCTAGCCAAGTAAACAAGAGGAAACTGGAGCCACTAAGGTTTCCAGAAATATACTTTAATCCTTTTAACGACATGGAAAAAGCTTCAAGAATTTAATAAAACTTTGCATTCTTTTTAATTTTGTCAGCAAACATCAAAGCATATTATCTTCAAAAAATTGTGTTGTCTTTAGTTGGTAGCATCTGCAAAATTGAATATTATATAAGTNTTCCAGAAATATACTTTAATCCTTTTAACGACATGGAAAAAGCTTCAAGAATTTAATAAAACTTTGCATTCTTTTTAATTTTGTCAGCAAACATCAAAGCATATTATCTTCAAAAAATTGTGTTGTCTTTAGTTGGTAGCATCTGCAAAATTGAATATTATATAAGTTTCAACAAGAAAGCTTTTGATGATACAATTAATGCGCGTCACTGCTGAATCCTTTATTAAATTATTAGATACAGCTGGAAGTACACAACGATAAACATCTTAATTTCCTTAGAAGTGGAGTGTTATAGGCCAAGGGTAAATGGTAGACTTTGCATAAATATATTAGCATTACAAAAGCTGACGGAAAATATCGAAGAAAATCAAAAATTCTTGGAAACATCTTTGTTCCGGTTAAAATGATACGATCGGTAAACAAAATCTTCATTTAACAAGAGAGAAAGATTTGAGAAAGCTTTTCATGTAAATATTTGTAAAATTGAAAATATTTTATGAAATATTGAATAACCAGCAAGTAATAACGATGGGACAGGCAGAGCAAAGAATAAAAGAAGGAATTTAGTACTGGTTAGGTTAGACAAACATTTGGATTTAAGTATTGTAGCCAGATTTTAATTTACTTTAGTTACAAAGATTTTTGGCACAATCGGTTTTTGTTTGGGTTTTGAGGCACGATTTTGTTGAAAACAACATCTAATGAAATTATAATGAAAAGGAAAACATTTTGATGTATCGACCGACTAAGCATCGCTGTATTATGTTATACTCATAGCATCTGCTCCTGTCAATTTCAAATATGGGTCCAAACAAAAGTTTTCATTATGAAGATGAACTAAACACTTTGTATAATGCAACAAGATGTGAAAATAAAATAAAAACATAACCAGAACTGCATATTATATGTAGTTCTGGTTATGTGGTTGTATTATAGATTTGTTTTGCAATTTATATTCACTATAATTTGTACATTTGAGAGTCTGAAAGACTTTTATGTCTTTTTACAGTATGAAGCTCCATTGCTACTTGCAATATTCATGTAGTAAGCGGATACATATCCGTTAGAAATTTTAAACCAATTCGTGTTTCCATTCACATTAGTGCCAGTGCTCCTTCCCGTGATTGTGCGGGTTTCGCCATTTGCAAGAGAACCTACAACTCTAGCATTTGTGTTTGGACTTGCTCTGATATTAAGTCCCGTAGTGGCCCTTCCAGTACAACTTGATGGAGACGATCCGCATGTACCGCCTGTACAAAACAAGGCTTTTTCTGCTGCACGTCGTCTCACAAGTCCTGGAAGTCGTTGTCCCCCTGCATTAACCCATTTACCAAACTCCTCTGAACTCCCTCTTACATCACCTCTGTTTAGTTTAGACAAGAGGGTTGAGCCTCGAAGGGCTCCACAGCCCAAGTTGAAGGCAAATGACACCAAGGCAGAATACCTTCATGAAAATACGAATCCTCAGTTTAATTTACTTTACTGTAATTTTAACCAAAATTACTATTCTATTTTAGCTATTCTAGCTTACTGATTTGCATTGAGGTTAGAGTAAGTAACTGCGTTTCGAACGCATGACTCGAAGCCTCCCGATTTTTTCAAGTCGTCTTTCAAAAGAGCTTCTCCATTAGCACGAGATAAAGGAACAGGATATTTGCCGTTTAAAGGCACGCGACATGAGTTGGAATGGCAAGCATGTCCGTAACCAATCGTACGAATTCCAACTGGATCGTTGTAAAAGTTGGCTCTAAAACCTTCAAACTCTTTGATTAGGTTGACTCCCGCTTGATTTGTAGGACCTGTGTACTTGGCTGCAAGAGAACACATACATAAGTATATTTATGTATGAATTGAAATAGAATGCCAAAGGATCTAATTATGTCTGCGTGCTAACCTGCGTGGACTGCTGAAATCGTTACAAGGAGAAGAAAAATTAAAAACTTCATTTTAACTGTTTAGTAACTGAAGGTAAAACCTTAAAACCTGAAAATTTACACTGAAGATACGAAAATTTTTGCATCCTTCTTTTATATCCGAAACTTTAAAATTAAGCAAATAATTTCCAGTGGGCTTTAATTACGTTTTTTGCTCGCATTAATTCGTTTGCGAAATTTTCCATGAAATTAAAATGAATCATTATTTGGTTATGGTTAATTTATTCATAAAGCAAGAATGAATCTCTACTCAATTCACCTTCCACTTATATCACAATAAAATCCACAGAAAAAGGTTAGCTTAGGTCAGACTCAAATAAATAAAACCAGTATTTAATAGCTGTAATAATCTTGTCGCATATTTCATTACATTCATACAAGCATTTATAACTAACCAACCAATCCAACCGCAACATTTCTTTTCTTCTAATGATACACTGAAATTATTTGTTTTTAATGGAATTTACTCGGTGTAAAACGGACGTGTTGATGAATCCAAAATCAGCTCATTAAAAGTCATAAGAAGTATAGATTACATTTTATGACTTCCAGATTAATGTAAAACCATGTTTACATCGTTAACAACTGGAAGCAAGTATCAAATTCACTGAAACATTCGATATCTCGAGTTGTGGTTTTTCTTAAACATTCGCATTAGATTAGTAAAAATATTGCGCAACTAAAAGGAAAGCAAACAAAATTTTGTTTAAGTGTTTGCAGATGTACCTGAATACTTTTCCTAGGATTAAAAAGGTTTGAAATATTTTTGTACAGCGATTTCTACGAAAAGATAAAATTTTATTAATGACGATTTCCGTACATCTCTTGTACATTCTTTGGAAATAAAAATGACGCTAAATGAGCCATGACTTAGCTGTCTACAAAGAGATAGAAACCCTGACAAATATTATACAAACTCCTGCAAAAATAAACTGTGTAGATATAAAGCTACATTGTCGATATTTTTACATTCCTTGACTAATCTTGCGGAAGCCGTATAAAGAAATCTGCTCCAGTAGGCAAAATAAACAAACTGCACTGCACTATTTCCTTCATCTTTCTTCTCACATTTTACTTTTATAGGAGAGGAAAAAAAGAGATTGAAAAACAAATCTTTGTGGGCTTTTCTTATTCTTTTACATTAGAAGATTTTCTTTGTTTGATTTTTGCAGAGAGAAAGTGGTTTTACACAGAAGGAAACTTACAATCTGGCGTGGCAGATTGCTATCTGAGAAAAATGTTCCTTTCCCTGTTCTCCTCGCATAATACATTTTTATTGAGAGCAGTTTCAACCAAAAGTTATACGCGACATGTTCGCAGTCAATAAAAATCTTGATTTTCTAGTTAAATTATCATTTATGAAATAGGATCCAGATTTATTAGTACTTTAGTTGATTTTATTGTTACAGTTTCTGTCGATTTCCTGTCTGGTTATCAAATGATAAAAGGATTAATAGGAAAGGAAAGCTATTGTTACAAGTCAGAGTAGATTATTTTTTGTTATTTCTTCAAATACCAAACCCACATGGGGTAACTTTTTGTAGGTTACACCGACTTAAAATTCACGACACGTTTTATAAGGAAATGATGAAGTAGATTTGTTTGATTTTTCCTTTTTATTTCCAAATTTTCATCAACCAGCAGCAATCAACTATAAATTATTATGGAAATGGAAAAATGAAATTAATGTAAAATTTTTAAATTGCATAGTAAGGATTGACAATCATTTCATTCTTATTTATGAATTTTTTGTGAGATACGAAGACGTAGGTTTGACATAATTCTATCCTTTTTTGTTCAATAATGAAAAGCAGGAAGCAATTTTTGAAAAATAATATAATAGGCAAAAAATACATAATATTACAATTTGAATGTTGGGTATGGAAAACTCTTATTAAACTGCTTCGTGTTAAGCATGCTTATTGTATTGTTATCCCGTAACTGGGTTGTTTTTTTGTAAATAAAGTAGTATGTAGCGTATTTTAATAATACACACAGTTTAGTAAAGGTTTTCATTCCAGACAAAGGCCCGAATTATAACCTTTTTCCCAACAGGAGGTGTTTATTGTCTCCCGCAAACAACACTTTTATTTTTATGAGGCATCCAACCGCTTTAATATAGTTTTGCTGTAAGTTTCCTCCAGATCAAATTACTTCAAGGCAAAGAAAAGAAAACATTACGTAGAAATTTATTAAAGCTAACAACACTTTTATTTTTATGAGGCATCCAACCGCTTTAATATAGTTTTGCTGTACGTTTCCTCCAGATCAAATTACTTCAAGACAAAGAAAAGAAAACATTACGTAGAAATTTATTAAAGCAAATATACACTGCAATGTTTATATTTAATTATTAAGTAATGCAACTTTACAATGCAATATATAGCAATTTCATGAAGGTACCATCCTAGTTCACTAATTATCTGGACTGAATTTGTAAAAACATTTTTCTGCTGGTTGCAATTGAACAAACGCCTACACACTAAAATATTCCTACCATTAACCTAAATTAGCTGACTTGTATTTAAAAATTAATCATTTTTGCAAAAAGGTTAATTGTGATGTTTCTTTCTTTGCAAATAAGTTAGAGGCTCTGCACAAAGTTCCAAAGACTTGAACAATAACCCGATGTAATTCGTAATAAATGCAATCTGCCTAAATGAAATTTTTCTCCAGAGATAGTAAAAACATATTTTCTCTGCTTCTGGCTAGCTTTTCTCCAAAATGTTTGTGTAAGGTTGGGTAGAAGAGTAAAGCAAAAAGTCATTTTGGAAAGGGGTCTAGTGAAACATAAGTTTCCTAAATAAAAACAATTCTCTTTCAATACCGAGCTACATTATCATCATCATGATCGCCATCCAGATATAGAAGTGATCTTTTATAGTATCACGCTTGGAAGAAGCAAAAAACAGCACAGTTTGTTCCACCATCCATTTCATATCTGTGATCTGGTTTTTTTCTTATTTGTTCCACAGGCTACTCATCTGCCGCTTTGCTTGCTCATTACAGTGGCAATTCCATTCGCTCATCGTGTCTTGCGTAATAATGAACTAGGACCATGGACCAATTTTATTCAGGCTTTCTTTCACACACATTTGGAACTTTATCTAGGAAACTCGTGCCTGGGTGAGTGAAAAATGATATTTTTTACGATGACGGAAGTAGAAGACTCTGGATATCTAACGGTTAGATTCTAACCTGGAAACTGATTTGTTGGATGATCAGTTTTGAAACAAGCGTTAGAAAGTTCCCTTTTTACTTGTTTTTCATTGCCATCTTATTTTTCTCTTTGTCCAGGTATTGGTGTGATGATGTTAGTGGCACTGACGATGGAGAGGTTTGTCGCTGTATGTAAGCCCGAGAACAGTCGTGCGTTACAAGGTTCAAAGAAAGCGTACATAATCATAGCGTCCATCCCCGTATGTACTTTTCTCACTTACTCTCCCCATCTATTCCTTTCAACTTTGTTTCAGTGTGTGACGGACCAAGGTAAATGACATTTTAGCTGGTAGCTGATGATTTTACAATTTATCCGATAAATTTGAATTTAATTTTATTAATTAAATGTTTCGTATATTTGAAGGTGTCACGATATACCAGAAGAAAGCAAATCAAGCATTTATCCAATCCACTTTCTTTCCGATTTATAAATGGTTTTTGGGACTGGTTTTTCGCCTCATTCCAACAGTTCTCCTGGCATATCTCAATCTCCGTATTATTGTAGCATACCGGAAAACCTGTGCAAGGAGAAGGATTATGACAGGTAATTATCTAAAATCTTTTACTTGCTCCTTTTTCTAATAGGTATTACAAATAGCTGATAGTACTTGTATTACCTAATTTAAAGGAAAAACGACACGAGATGAGAACAAAAAGTTTGCAGAGGAAAGCCGTATAATGCTGTTGCTGGGCTCAACGTCCGTACTCTTCTTTGTTTGCGTAACACCCATGGTCATTCTCAGTGTAATGATTACAGATAAGCTCCTTAAATCTTTTTCTTTCCAAGTAAGAATGATTTAGTTGAAAAATAAAAAAAGTTCTCAAACTCTTGCAACTTTTTCTATAGATGTACCTACTTTATTTCCTAAGCATTCTTCATTTTGGACGAAAGAAGCACAACTTGGCAGCGGGGGCCAATGGTCCCTGTACACCAACTAATAAACCGTCTGGAGAAGGGACTGGAAAAGTTTCTGGAGATCCGGCAGCTCATACAGTTTTACAGGATCAAAAAGGAGGTAGTTGTGGGAGTACTCCTCTCTTATGACAACCAACGATTGCCACAACAAGTGGCATTAAAATGTACCTTCCTGCAAAATCCTCATCGTCAGGAGCATACAATATTTAAATAATTTATTAATGTTTACACATTATCTTATCAACCAAAGTTTCAAATATATTACATAATTTCAGTTTACAATAAAGCTTTCAATAAAAACCCTTATCATTTGACACCTTGTAGGTTAACTTATTAATGTTATGGTTCAATGAAGAATGGCATAGTAAAGGCAATTCTAAAAGGATCGAAAATGCAATTTCAACAAAATCAAAGTATTCATATAGAAGAAACGTTATTACAAGATGACCTAAACACTTTCGATGAGCTTCAAATATGGCCATTTCAATAACAGTTTTTAGCTTTTGTGTTTGCTTTTGTTCAAAGCAGTACCATTATATCTGGACTAAGAACCCTACAAAAAAGAAAATGAAACCCCTTCAAATCAACTCCTTTAACAAAAGCGACACAAATGCACTCTTTTTATGGCTTTATTTATTAGTTGAAGGGCTCCCAGCCAGTCGTTCCATTACAATACAAACCCATTTCCTATACCTATTTACAGCAATCGTTTTATGGGGACCAAAATGGAAGCTCTCGCCCACACCAGCATACGGAATAGCTTTCGCAGCAATCCAGTAAAATTTTACAACTTAATACGAGAAGGAAACAGAAAGAATGGGAAGATACGGATTTTTTCATACGAAAATTTCCAAAGTATTTTTACTTTCATATGCTTTTAGTCATAAATGCTATTCCATTTCCTGCCGTTTGCCGAAGTCTGCTATGGAAGATAAAAAGAGTAAGTAAGCCATCTGAAATTTCATTCATTTCCTCAAAAATTGACAGCAGTGTTCCGGTTCCGTTTTGGATTGACATTAAATCTGAAAACTTGGGTCGTTTTTTATGTTTCTACGAAAATACGGTGATCGAGTAAAATAACAATGCAAAAACTTTAAAATCTTGATGATGTAGGTAAACACTGCTACTCCTTTGCATTTGTGTTTAAACAAGGCTAGGCTTTAATGGTTTCTACACTGATTTTTATCGACTAAACGTTACATTTGTTTGTTCGTCTTCGTTTTTATTACTATGATGGATTAATGAGCATTTTGTACAAAACATTGTAAATTCACAGCTTTTTTAGGCCCCGCTTTGGAATTTACTACTTCCGTTTGGTAGTCTCGTACAACTTTAGAAAGTGTAATTAACATTTGATTTCCCTTTTGCGCAATGCAGATCAATCACAATAAAATGCCTGCATGACATGACTGGTTGGACTGGAGCAGAGTTGGAAGTAAAGTGTAATAATTAATATTCATGTTGAAGTGAAAGCTCATGTAAGTAGTACCGCCTGAAATAAGCATGCAACGCAACAGGGTAGGACAGCATAACATAAAACAACTGACGAGGTGTTTTAGTAGATAATAAATAAAAATGTTGTAATCACGTTTAAATATTTGCTTTTCTAATGTTGTGCCTTAGGAGAGTTTTTATAAACCGAAATCAAAATTTACGCTACGCAAGTTTCATATCTAGGATTATATAAAAACGCCAGAAACAAAGGACGCTGATAGATTGATGGAATAATACTTTTAAACTGATTGATTGATAAAAAAGGAAAAGTAAGTGAAATTGCAAACTGATGTAGAAATGTGAAGAAATAAATTGACTACGGCACTCTATTTTAGGTAGTCTCCCGTCAAAAAGAAAGCGGTGGTGGTAAATTGAAGAAAATAGCGGGCTGTTCTGCTACCATTTTAAGATGAAATTTTTTGCTAGTCTCTTGAGAACCCGTAAACAAACACGTTGCTTTCACTTTCAAACAAT
>JAHZNK010000561.1:0-18049 GCA_027744615.1 Lepidocyrtus cf. nigrosetosus NNG-2020 | reverse complement strand
GTCCTTGTCACTTTTATTGCCAATTTTATACCCTACTTAAGCATCGTTAAATAATGCTATTATCGCCAATTTGATTGCATGAGATTTAGGGATTAGACAAAATATTGCTTTTAGTCGTAGTAAAACATAATTTCTTAAAAAATTAATTGACAGTTTACTGCTGGATTTCATCCTCCCTTAAATCAACTCTGAAATATTAAAAAGTATTTGTAAATCTACTCACATCATACAGTTATTTACTTTAACTTTTGCAAGTTTTTAGCCTTAATTTTTAACTATTACTGACAATGAATTTAGAGATAATCATTTCTTACTTTAGTAAAAATCCTTCAAACTTGTTGATAGATTCAAATTTATGTAATAGATTATAATATTCAATGAAACTTTCTCCAAATTCCAACTTTATTGCTTAATTCCTTATTATCCTGAATTGATTTAAGGAAATTTAGTACTTAACAACGTTAAATATTTTTTGCACTGTCCTGGCCTGTGTGTGGCGTTAAAGGAAGACATTAATGTTGTGATGTGGTGGTGGGAGGAATAAATATTCCCAGAGAGTTTTACGACTGCAAATTTTTATGGTGAGTGATTAAAAACAATGACAATGCATCAATTTGCATGTCCCATTTGAGATGGTGATGAAGGGAGATGACCAATCAAATCATTAATCTATGATATTGAGATTTTTGACCAGATTTAATTTTACCTTACAAGTAAAACTGAAAATGAAAGCGAGATATTCATTCATCCTTTAAATTTAACCCTGCCATCCCCACGACTTGCTTAAAATTTAAGATTAAAATCGAGATGAACGAGCATGAACAAGCTTTACACAATTCAATCTTCGTTTAGCATCAGTTTCTTTTGAATAGAAGGTAATATGCAAAAAGATAAGAACGGAAGGATAAAGAAATAAAATGCCACGCATTAACTGTGAGAGGCGGAGGAGAATAACATTTAAATGATTAAAATGCTTTGTGTTGGTGATAGATTGGCCAATAAAACATTTTATGAGGTAGATAATCAATACTTAAAAACAATAATTTGAAATAAACTTACTTTTCGGTGTAAAAAACTGTACAAATGGCCGCGTTAGCCGATGGCATTAGTTTAGATTTTAAGCTTGTGCAATGGTTTAAAACGTGATTAAGGGAAAGCTGATGAACCATTTTAAATTCTATAAAACAACAAAGCAAGCTAGTGTTGTAGCAGTAAATCTGAATTTTTGAACATGTTTGAATAATTGATATCTTTCTTGTTCTTACGTAATTTATTTTTCCTATACAAACTTTTTTGTTTAGTCTTCCCTTTACTAGTGCTTACCCACTAAATGTACATTTATAATATAGTGTTTTTGCCTTCTACGAAACTAAAGTTATGGGTGGCTTGGATAATCACAAACCAATTTTTGAATTTTGTAACAATAGACTGCGAATATTTACTTTAATCTCCCTGGGTAAATTGTCACGCTTCTCATAAAAATCTTATAGAATTTCTCAAATTAAGCCACTTGTTTGTCCTCCAGCATTAAAACGTAACTTTTAATTACACGGAACAGTACGATTTTGGTTGATTTACAACAGTGAGGCTGTGAGTTACTTTCATGACGTAAGATTTACAAAACAACACAAAAGGCTAATGCTGTGAGTCAGGCTTCATTCATGTTTTAAAATGTCGTATTATCATTATGTCACATGAGTAACATTATGTAACTCTAATTACTTAATTAGTATAAGCAAAATCATAAATCCCAGTATTCCCCATATGAATATCTTTTTACCTTGTCCCGTCTCATTAAAAATATCATTTGTTTTTAAACAATGAATATCAAAACAAAAAGGGAAAAATAAAATACTTTATGCTTAGTTACTACCATATTCCTCCAGATTAGCTCTAAGCAAGTTCGTTAATTAACTGCAAAGTTAAAATAATGTGGCACTTGATATGGCAGAACAGGGACAATTTGCTAAAACATGGGCTAATTAGTTTCTCTAAAACTAATCGCTTAATTAAAACTAAAGGTGCCCTAAAGTAAAGTGCATTTTTGCTGAAGAAATATTTGATGAAGATGAGTAAGCATAAGCATTAACCTATTATTCACTACGCACTAACGATTTCTGTTTTTACGTTACTGGTTAATAACGTAAGTTTCGAACATATTATGCGTGACTGTTTATCTAAACATTTTATTTAAAAACTATTCAGACAATTTGTGCTTTAACTCTTTTCTTCGTGAAGATATATAATGCTACATGAATAGAAGTATATAATAGATAATAGATATAAAATAGAAGTTATTTTAGTTATGATTACTGTTATTACACGACAAGTCACAGAAAATTCTATATCACTAAACTATTTATTTTGCGCAAGGGGATTGTGCTGTTTAATTGGGATGCTGAACAACAAACGGTTTTTAAACAAAAGTTTATTTGAATTATTATGAATTGTTTACCTTGTAAATTATTGCAACATATTAGATATCCAAACTCCAAACTCTCATAATCCATTTGCATAACATGATCATAAAACGAAGAAGTTATTGAGTGACCGAGAATGTACAGATTTTTTGCTTAAAAATGAAAGGAAAAGTTATGAATTGGCCTAGCTTGCAAATTATTTCTTTAGTTAGCAACTCATACGACTATCATCATAGTCATAATCAAATTGATGATGATATGGTCCATTTTGTCTTGTTAAAATAATGAATGAGTGATCAAGAAACTGAGTAGAAAAAATGAGTTCAGCTATGTATTAATTTTTAAAATGCGCCAAGAAACAATATTTACAATAATTACTGTAATGATGATAGTAATAATAAGAATCGACATGGTTTTCTTTCGCTAGGGACGTGAGAAGGAACAAGACAATGAAATCTACGAAAGGCATTCCTTAATTATTTTATTCCTACTTCAGTCCCTTTTTATGTAAGAAAGAAATTTGACGAAAGTGAGGGACAGGTAGGTAAGCTGACTGCTCCGAACAAATGTAATTTTAGGTGGACCACACTGTCATCATCTTATCATCGTGTCATGGAGGTGCGTGCCTCTCGTAGACATTCATTTAATAATGCCCTCTTATCGTATCATGGCAAATAGCTTTTCCACATTATGTTTTTAAGATTTTTTCCAATAATGACAGTGTACGTATTTGTTTTGACAATGACGATAGTTTTATAATTTTATAGAGTGGATGTGATAAATGATTAATGGCTTTATGAGGGTAATTGGGTTGGGTTAAAATATTACAAAGTTGTTCAAAAGTACTCATGTCAAGTATACTGTCTTTATAGATTTAAGTCTTAAGTGCAAGCAGAAAGTGTTGAATGTTGATTAAAAGAAAATACAAGAGGTTGATGATGATTGATGATGAAAACTAGTTCTTTTTTGGCTAATGTCAATGAAATACATAACCAAACAAATCATTGCTAATAATAAATTATTATACAATTATGTTCAAGTCATTAATCATCGCAAATTTTTAGCTTTTTCAGAATTAACCGGACTTGAAGGAGAACAGCGTCACTCACATCCCGGAATGGGAGACCCTCACAGCATGTCTGATTTTAAGGCTCCAGATCCGGATCTGAGAAACCCAACCGGGACAAAAAATGTCATTCTTGGTCCAGATAAGCGTCATCAGCTATACTTGTTCTCCAATACCCAACATAATAACATTGTTAGCACCAAATCAGACTGTTCTTCGAATACTTCCACCTCTCTAAGAATTAGCAGGGAGAACAATGACTATTTTAAAGCTACACCTTCCGCTTCAATAATATCGCCATCATCAACGTTTTGTTCTTCATTAAATTCAGTCATAGATTCCAGAAGGAAAGAAATATATCTTCATCAACACCAAAATAATTGGAGCAAGATGATTATTGCTAAGAAGGAGGCATTATCTTTCCATCGTCGTGATCTTCTTTTAATGGAATCGTGTGAAATAAACAGGACAATAACTGATCGCGATGCAAGTAGTGGAGATGATGTAGTGTCCTTATGCTCCATTAGAAATAAGCTTAATCGTAATAATAGCGATAATAGTAATAATAATAATCCTAGTTCTAATTATAAAAGTTGTACTGAGCTCCTCACGACTTCCATGTGGAAAGTTGTCGTAATTATGAGGATGATGATGATGACGATATCAAAGTTTCATCAACGGCAGCAGCCCCAACGCCAGCCCCTCCATTATAATTACAATTTCTCATCGTCATAATAGAGTAAATAGTAATTGCCTAAGGACCTTCATAGTTTCCGTCATTCTATGTTTGCTGAGCTGCACTAACACGCTGCCACCTGTCCATGGCCAGCCGCCACCCTTACCACCTGCTGGGGTATGCAATTAAACAAAAATCAACAACTAGCATTTTTATAACAGCACCTTTTATCCCTTCTTACCTTCACACTACATTTTACAATTACGAATTCTAATCACTAATTGAAAATTAGGTGAAAATTGTTCATATTATCTTTTGAAAAGCAAAAAATAAAATAGATAAAAAGATTTAGAGCAGCTACCAGAACATGGAAAAATTGTAATCAATCATGAAAAATCATGGCGACATTGAGAGATGGCGACAACTACACACAAAGTACTATGTTTTGGTTCATTAATGCATAATAACAACAATCAGGAAAAGTTTTATTTTATGGCTTGCTTACGATTAGTTTGATGATCAACTCAGTTCAAATCTACTATACGTTTCATTCAGTTTTCAATTATGTTTTTTTCTAAAGATATTCTAGTACTTTCTATATTTTTTCTAACAATGATTTTGCTTGCATAAAAGATGGTTTGCTTGACGAGAATTTTTATTAGAACACATGTACCCATTTGCACTTAAATTTTAATTGAACTGTCAGGACAAATTTTCTTCAGGGATAAAGCGAAAATAGGGCGGAGAGGGCTGAACTACAAAATTAATTACACTTTATAGTAAATCGTTTTTTGTTGGGTAATTGTGTGAGTTAGAGCTAAATCCAATTTAATTTAGGTACAGTGTGGACATATTGAATATCACTTAAAATTGCTTCCGGACCATTTCTGTTTTACTGCTGTTTTCTTTTTGCAGTTCTTGGATTTTGATAATCTCCCAGTAACAAGGTTCTCCTGCGAGGGGAAGGTCATCGGAGGATACTACGCAGATGTCGAGACGGGTTGTCAAATGTTCCACGTGTGTACGCTTGGACAAAAAGGTAAACACATAGCTACTAAACAATTTATCTCACTTTTCATATAAATAATATAAATTTATTTAACAAAATGCAAATGTTGTATGCTTGCGAAATATACCGAAGTGCATTTTCATTGCAAAACAGAATTGAAATTGATATAATTTATCTAAAAACAATATTGAATTTAGAGACCACTCATGAATTTAATATGTCCTTGCCTCAGGGATCAAATAAAAATATTTGCTATGCAATTTATATATTTTTTGGACATGACATGGACATCAAGTAAAGCAACAATATATGGCATAGTTTTATATTTTGAGCAAATTGAGCGATCAGAGTAGAGTAGAAGTTTTAGGTATTAGTAGGTGGCTTGTATTGAGTTTACATTTTGTCTGGAGTAAAATTATCAAAATATTTATTATTATTTTATGATTACCAAAATGAAATTATGATTTATTTTCTGTGAACTGACATGACACAAGTCAAGTCTTCTGTCATGTTTATGCACATTCACATTACAGGGATAAATAATCAGGGTAACAAGGATTGACTCTTTTGGCCAGTTTATGTATTTCTAACAGTCTACAAAGTGTACACACACATTGACACATTTTGATAGATTAAGAATAATAACTTCAGTTGAGTTGACCAACAATTCTACAAAGCATTCATTATTATCATTATAACAATTATGATTGTTATTGCACGTCATTCACTCTTTTTTCAACAATCAATCAATCATATTTCCTTTTCGTACCTAATCATGATACAACAAATCTATCCAATAATTATGTTATAGACCGTCGATTGTTGCTTGCTCAATGTCGATTTACCATTTTGAAATTCTTACTTTTTCCTTCAGTCTGTGACTTACCTTTATTTTAACACAGCAGGAAAAATGGCACTTGAATTAAAGAGGCTGCTGTTTTGATGATCTGATTGCTTGGATGATTGGACAGATACGCAAAAACACAAGAAACGGTTTGAATTCCCCTGTCGCTACTGTTATGCGTTATGGTTTGCCTAGGGCAGGGCAACTATTCTGTATTCAGGGATTTCATAATCGACATTACTTGTCAGAGTGAGAAAATATTTGATGAGCAGCTTCCTATTTAAATTTATATTTAGGATAATAAATGCAAAAAGAATTTACTCAAACAACTTAGAAAAGGTGGTCATGATAAACAATATTTATTGAACATTTTAACATGCGCATCAAGGTGGCAAACTTCATGTTTTACGAAAAATGCCAACGGCTTGGGGTGACCTCTGACCAAGTTATGAATGAGTACTTTAAAAGTTATGTTGTAAATGTTCTATAGTTTGTTACGTGATTCAATGAAATTTCAGTAAATAGTTTCATGAACAATAATACAAATAATAAATTTTCTCAAGAACCGTTTTCACTCAACATTGTCTCAAGTTGCTTCACAAAAATACCTTATCAAATCATCCAAATCAAAGGATTAACAATTATCGACACTTTTGGCACTTGGTAAACAACCACCATAGTACTAGATAAATGTAATATTGTTGACACAATTAACATATTTACTATCCCTCCGTCTGTTTATTGCCTACTTTCTGTAAGGGCAGGTCAAAGTGTCTAGTTCTCACAGCGAAATATGACGTAAGAACATGGCCAGCACCTGAAATACCCTAATAATAATTTATAGATTTGCTCCGAATTCGCAATGGTTGACTAGATTGGAAATAAGATCAAAAATAAAAAATGCATCAATTGATTTCGTAAAGTTACCACAATAAAATATTTTTAGAAACAACAACAAAGCAAAAGTCAGCCATGTAATGACATCCAAAGAAGGCTTTATTTCATTCTTTGAAAAAATGTCATTTATTTTTGTGCATTGATAATTCACGTTACTTAAATAGATTAAGTTATATATATTTGGAGGCTATTTAATGACTTGGGATGGGACATTGACAGAGAAAAGATGGATGATGTACTCTTGTCATGTCATCATAACAGAAGCAGAAAAAGTGACCCAGCCCTTTGGCAATTCAATATAAAAGGACATTATTATACTGTAGTGAATAACTTTTAAAAAGTTATAATTTTTCCTTTTGCAAGCAAACCAAAATGACAGGCTAATAAAACAAATTAGGCAGATTTGTTGAAAGAACCCAGCCCAATTTTTATTTAACGTTTTGTCAAGCTATAATCAATCCTAAGAGGACAGTTTAAAATACAAATACGTGAAAATGTTTTAGATTTTGCTAATTTATCGACAGTTTGCACTTTATTTTCTGCATGGTTAAAAATGCGAAAGTGAAATGAGTTTCTTTTAAAAGTATTTGTAGGTACGAGTGAGTCTATCCTAACAAATAACCATTATCTGATATAATGGGATTATTAAACTAAATTAGAATTTAAATGCTTTACTTTTAAAATGTTGGTCTAGTTGAAAAAGTGGCATAAATGTACGTGATTGTCAGCAATAAAATGTTTTGAAGAATTATATAGAGTCTTGTCTCTTAGCCCCTTTTTACTAACTTACCTATTATGTCTCCGTTGTTGCCGACTTCACACAAAATATAAGGAATACAACCTATGAATGACCATTGATCACTCAAGATCAACCCGAGGAAGGATACTATTTTTAAAATGTTGAGGTCAATGTTATGTTTTGTCTTTTACAGAACTAAATGAGTATTCAATGTTTACGGCTCACTTTACAAGCTCGTAAATAATTGTTTTCTTATCATATTTGTCATGAAATAAAATATCGCCCAGTTTCACATTTGCCGAAAGTAGGAACAACTGCTAAGGGGCATGACATCACCTGGTATCTCCTTCCATCATTTTTATTGCAGTCATTAACATTTTAATGTAAAATCAATCGATGCTTTGGTCATTTTAAAAATATTATATCTCACTTTAGTATTTTTTGTAGTTACCTAATTATTAAACGAAGTAAAGTAGAGGATAATAAATTCTTAATGATGCCATTTCGTAGCATTTTATATCTCTTTTTACTCATTACCGTAAATATCTTATCAATCATTGTGCATTTGGTATCGCTGTGTCAGTGGTTATATGTACTTGAACGGCTAACCTCATAACTCAATTATTGTCTCTTTTTAGAAGATCAAATGATTTTAAAGATCTTTTTCCTCAGGGAGTAATTGTCACGTGCTCTAATCAGTTCAAACCAAGCTCCACCTTAAACCTTTTAAATTAAAGAGATAAATAGTAGATATTTTAAAACATTTTATGAAAAATAGCTCATTGATTATTAAAAATTCCTGTACACCCTTTAAAAGATTTTAAAGGACCATTATCATTTTTATGACTAAATAATTTATCATTAAATATCAGATTCGCAGCAGCATTTTAACAGTTGGACATTCTATTTTAAAATGTAACAGGGGCAATTTGCATTTTATTAAAACTTATGGCTACGATTATTATTAATCAGTTAAAAACTTTGTAAGTTAATTGAAGCAAGGGCAAAAGCTCAGCAACAGATCAGCCTAACAGTTTAAAGCACAAACAGTAATAACTATAATTGCAATAATTGGAATTTTGGAATAAATGTCATTGTTTACGTAACAGAAAAATGAAAAATGGCGCAGTCTTGGCAGGGAGTCGTTTGGCTAGTCCACTAATAATTTTTGCCTTCAACACTAATCCACTTTTCATTTTGAAGATGACGATGATGCTGTGATTGTCAATTCAGAAGCTCACTTGAACAATTAAAAAATATTAAACAATAATAAATAAATGTATAAATACAGTGTCCACTAATAATTTTTCCCTTCAACACTAATCCACTTTTCATTTTGAAGATGACGATGATGCTGTGATTGTCAATTCAGAAGCTCACTTGAACAATTAAAAAATATTAAACAATAATAAATAAATATATAAATACAGTTGGGATCAACTTTTGTTTACAAAAGATAATTATGTAAACTGGGAGGAGACGTAGGGAGGAATGTTTTCACTTGATTTATTTTCTATTAAACATTATTGCAAAGGTAATTAATTAATCAAAAATGGCTTAATTTAGTTTTCACCTTCGAATTTTTCTCCTAATCTGATTAAGTTGGTGTATAAATGTAGCGGGATATATCCCTTAGCATTATATCCATTTTCCAAGGATATTTTGCAACAATGAAAATTTCAAATGATGACGATAGGATATGCCCTACCCATTTGCAATCAATACCAAGCATAGCATGATTCTTGTTGAAAAGTTTTTCCTTTGTCTGAAAGGGTGCCAAAAAGATTTTGCGAATGTGATTGCCATTACCACCACCTTTGACTAATAAAAAGGATTATCGATTCGAGAAGAAGTAATAACGAAATGATAAGTGATATGATTTTTATTTTTGTTTTGCGTCTATATAGTAAACTTGTTAGCTTCTGTTATGTTGCTGAACACGATGACAAATTAAGATAAGCTTAAAAGTTATACTCATTCTCCTCCTATTAGTAATAATGATGGCAAATGTTTTTCAAGATACACATTTCTGATGTGTAGCAAACACATTTTAAAGATTTATTTGTCTATGGTTCTATTTAAAAAGAAAACATAAAAGTTGGGCAGGTGCCATACCGTTATGTTGCCTGCCACAGCGNATAATGATGGCAAATGTTTTTCAATAAGATACACATTTCTCTGAATTGCATGATGTGTAGCAAACACATTTTAAAGATTTATTTGTCTATGGTTCTATTTAAAAAGAAAACATAAAAGTTGGGCAGGTGCCATACCGTTATGTTGCCTGCCACAGCGACAAGACCTCATCATCACCTCGCAATCACCACCACCTTCACTATCAACCGCCAGTGATAAAAACCGGTGGCGCTTGATCTTATACCAAATTTGATGTGCATTAGGGACGGATTTAGGCATTCAGTTGGGGAAAAATAAATCGTATTTTGTGCTATCAAATTTTATGGTAAATTCAGTTTATTGCTTACATGATGCTTTATTATTACCTAACATCTCTCGCCTTCTTTCTCAGTTTATTCCTTAAAATGTCTAAATTGTTCTTCGAATCTTCCAAATACACAATACCCCTCCTTAGGAAGACTCATGGGGCATGGGGCAAATTAATAAAATTTTTGAAGATTGTTCTTAGAACCAATGCAAATATTGCTAGCTGAGGAGGTCGCAAATAAAGGTCCCCTCATTTTTTCTTCTTTATTAAGCAACAATTCTTCCTCTCCTCTCGATTATATAAATTCTCAGCATTGCCCTTCTTGTCTCTGTATTTTTATCCTTCATTTTAAAAGATGTAAATAGATCTCCATTTGAAAATTGAAAGGCATCATTCAGTAGCGCTGTGAGTCATGCCGAGATTCGTTTTTTCTTCTCTACATTGATGAACTGATACCGGTAACAAAAGGGGTCTCATGCTGGGTGACACATATGACACATAGATTGACGCTAAATGGAACTCAAAGTCGAGTTCGGATAAAAAATTGGAATTTGCAAATATGTATTACAAACTGAGAGTGAATGTAGCAATACGTTATTAATTGGGATGAATAGCATTTAAGTAGGTATTTACAGTGATTAGCATGAGAATAAGCTTGACTTCCACCACCAAGCCAAATCCAAGACAACTTTTTATATAATGCCTATAATTTGCGTATTAATGCAATCAATGGAAAAATGCAACAAGAAAAACAAGACGGGTAAGGGATTGGTTAGAAATGAGCCTTGTATGATGACAATCTTTGATAAAAACGCAATGAATGTGAAAAATGCAAAAGAAAGGAGCTTAATTGTTTGGGGGGAAGTTGATTGACTAGCATTATGGCCCTGAAAGACAGGCAAGGTGAAGTCAAAGTTGAATTTTAAAGTGGAATTTATTAACAAATATACATTTTTTAATTTAGGAAAATACAAATGAAAGTCTATTTTTAAAACCATTCGCATAGTAAAATAAGTGGTTGCGCCAAAAAAAAGCCCAAATGGAATGATATTTTGACATGAAACAAATTGGAATCAGCCAATTCATCTTATCGATGTTGCATATTTGCCATTTATTCTCGCACCTTTTATTATTAAACAGACTGATTTATCGTTTACTTTGACTGTAGCTCTCAATTTTTATTTTGCCGCAATTAATATTAAAATATGCATTGTTGAATAATAAAAATGGAAATTAGTGGTGTTGTTGCATTTTTGTACGTGTTATAATTTAACTGTAACTGATTATCTGTCCTTGTGGCCTTTTACTAATTTTACAGCCTTTTTTTCTCTAAACAAGCAATTAAAATTCAAACGCCCTCTCACAAATCTTTCTTTCCTGTTTCTCTCTTAAAATACCAAGTTGGGCTCTTCTCCATTCTTGCAAATTGCATTCACTACAAAAAACATTGAAATTACATGCATGAAAGTTATGTAACCAAATCAATTTAGTCACATTTCCATTTAGTCAGTTTCGTGTTACCCTTTTCATTTCTGATGACTTCATTTAAACATGATCATTGCATGTCGTGTCATTTTTGGCTATAAAAAGTTGCTAATTTTAATGGAACCTTAATTTTAATGACGTAAGATAACGACGACAAGATGCCTTATAGGAATTTAAAAATGGCACATCATATCAAAATATTACACACATCATATATTTTAAGACTTTGTGACTTTTTGTAATGAATAGTTGTTATCAATTTAATGAAAAAATCGCTTTATATTTTTGAAATTTCAGACGAAATCCAAGACATCAAATTTCTTTGTCTCAATGGAACTGTTTTCGATCAGGAGACTCGAGTTTGTGAAAGGGTTGATGAGGTGGATTGCAGCAAAGCAGAACAATTTTTTGACCTCAACCTGGATCTTTACGTGTCTCATGCCACAACTCAGAAGCCAGAAGATACCGATTTAGAAGAGGAGGACGATGTCATTCGTCCAGTGCAAACTGCAGCCGGATCAAAACCCGAAAGTAGCGTGACTAACTATAACCACCAGACAAACCACAACAACTACTACAACTCCAACACCTTCACCACGGACAAGACCACCATCGCAACCCCTTCCTTCCCGGTCTCGGTCTCCTCCAGTAATTTCAGGAAGTGCTTCATCCCAGCGGCAACAACAGCAGAGCAGTAGTCAGCAAGAAGAGGAAGAAGAGGAGGAGGAAGATGATAGGCCAAATGGAAATAATGCTTACACTTCATTTAACTACTATCTCAAAACACCCCACTCTCATGTTGCTTCCGGTTACAATTCACAGTCACGCCAAAGCTATCTAATAAATCAACCAACTTCTAGAGGAGAGGGTCGTACAGGTTCTTCCTCGTCTGGACCAAATAGTTCCGGATCGTCTCCAAATGCAGTTGCAACTGCAGCAGTGACCAGCACTGGAAGAAAAGTTTCTTCTGCTTCGGGACCAAAAACAATTGTTTATTCTTCGACTTCAACATCTTCTTCGTCCACACAACGCCCTAAAACTGTCGTAGTTGTAAAAGCAACCTTAGCCCCATCAAAGTCAATTCTAAGACCAAAGACATTGGCTACTCCAAGAACTACAACGACAACTACCCCAGTCCCACCAAAGTATGAGTTGGATGACCAATATGATGAGTATTATGACGAAGAGGACTACCCAGTTGAGCAACAGGCTCCGCCACCATCCTCCAAGCAATCTTCATTCCAGCAAACATACGCAATGAGCAAACCAGCTTTAATTTCCGGTCCCAGTTCTTCCCAAGGAGGAGGATATGATTTCAGGGATGGTCGGTCGACGAAAGGGGTAGCAAATGCAGGTCAAACCTTGATAAGTACGAGCACGGGTCGTAGTCCTCTGGATAGGACTAAATTGCCCATTTCCATAACGAGCAAACCCCCCAAGGTGACAAGCAAACCTGTGCTGGTCGCTCCAGCCAATATCAAAGTCATTTCATCAGAATTTGTTGGAAACAACTCCACAGAGGAGCCCTACTATTACGAAGATGACTATCCTGACGATGCTTCCTTCCAACAGCAACAATATGCTTCCCCTGGGTATTCATCCACTTCTCCCTCTGGTCCTTCAAAATCAACCAGTTCAACAGTACCTACTCTTGGTCGTGGAGTTTCAATAATTCGAAACTCTTCTCCTTCCTCTGTTAAGAGACCTTCAACCTTAGAGCTGTCCAAAATGAAACAGGAAGATGTGACGAAGGAAAAGGATGTCTCATCTTCTGATTACTACGATGATGACGCAGAGAACGTGAACGCTCACGACCATCACTTCACTCATGTTGATGTGCCAAGGATCCCATTTGCCAAGCCGAATGTGCCAAGGGTTTTGGTGACGAATGGAAAGCCCTTCTTACCTCGTTTGAGAAGACAGTCACCACACAATTACCACCACAATTATTTTGCTCCATACCCTCCTCAACCAAGACAATCCTTCATGAGAGAATATCTGCTACCAGCAGCACCCTCTAATTACCCGGGACCGTATCAAAGATCTACGTCGCCCTTACTTCATCACAGCTACCATCGACCAAGTGCTCCTTTGCACCCAGCAGCAACTAATTCAGGGGGAGTTAGCCATCCCCAAATGGAACTGAGGAGGGAGGCAAGAGCAAAGGCAATTCAATGGGGAAGAGATCCATTTAGATGATTGAAGATATTAACTTAACAATTGAACCCTTTTGTTCTGATTCTTTTCAATAAAGCTAAATCCTTGTAATAATAGAATCATGTATGAACATTGCTAAAGAATAATAATATTATTTTAGATTAGTTTTTATACTCTTTTATATACTTATGAAAAACCTATGCAATTTGAATACCTGATCTAGAGAACCTGAACCTGGAGAGCGTCTTTTATGTAATCTTCAATTATATGATGAATGTAATAAATACTCGAATCTGTAACTCTTGATTATGTAATATTGCTGTGAATTTATATAGCGAAATAAAACAATTATAAAAACTGAATATGAAACAGAGTTTCTATTGAACAATGCCAAATCATACACGCTATTTTTTCATGAAGCGTAATTTATCCTCTGGAGGAAGAAATTCATAGAACTATGAAGACTAAATTAGGCTATGACTATAGCATAAACTATTCCATTCTCCCTTCCTTTGGCTTTTGGAATATAATTTTCATGAGAAAGAGCACAGGCCGGGTCGGGTTATGCAATGAAAAGCAGTGCATAGAGTGCACTCATAAAGAGAGAGAGAGTGACAGTTGTTGTGTTGTTTTGGGTGAGATGAGTTGGCTGGGGATACCTTTCAACAACAAAAACGGACTCAGAGTTTTGTTGATGATGCACAAAATGTGAATAAGTCTATTTCATACTTGTGATACTATTTCTCTATTTCATACTGGAAAAGCCGAATGAGTTGTTGAGGAAAAATAATGTTCCATTGTAAATAATAATTAATTGCGTAATCCCGTTGAACAAGTTGAGTGAGATTGTTGAGAAAGAAACGGTTGGGAAACACAGTTTTTACTATCATATCATCACAGAGTTAAACATATGATCAACATCTCTATCCAGTAAATTTGTCACGTCATCGGAAAAACAGCCAGCATCATACTTAAATTTGCAAGTGAAGGATTGTTTAGCTCTGTTATTGCACATTTTTACTAAATAAACTCCGTTTGAAACTTTTTAGAGTGATTTTTTAAAATTTGAAAGTGATTTTAAACCGGTGTTTTATAAGAAGGAAGGAATATCAAAAACAAAATGGAGGAAGGCTTTTGTTCGGTGGGAGGGGATAATAACGGTGATTTTTCAGTTAGCAAAGTAATGAGGAAGGAGAGATTAAAAAATAGAGGGAGGGGAGGGCTTACTTGGGACTATAATGAACACCTTTTCCAACAGCTGGTCACTCCCAATTAATAGAAGAAGAGGGGGTAGATTTGTTTTTGAAATGAGTTTAGGAATTTTAGTTATTATTCAACTGTTGTTATCAACCCAAGTTTTAGCTCAATATCAACAACCGGTTCAGACTGATCAGGGAACTTGGAATACTGCGGATTACTATAAAAGGGAACATTCCTTATCGAAACCTTATCAAGGGGCTGGATGGCAAATTCCACGTAAGTTTGAATTATATGACTGATCGATGAATTGGGTTCAACATTTTAACAATTTTGTTATGAATTATACAGATTGGGATTTCATGGGATCTACTATCGTCACTAATCAGTATATACGATTGACCCCTGACTTGAAATCACAACAGGGCTCCCTATGGAATTCAGCGGTATGTCTTGAGTTGTCTAATTTATTCAATTGCCGAGCTGGTGCAGTGCAATTCAACGTATTTCATGTTTTTAATTTATGCATTGTAATTATTATTTCATGCAGAATGTAAGAATGCACTAATACTAAAACACATTTCCTTATTAACGCGCAGATAAAATTGATATTCCCGTTAAATCAGATTAATAATGGGACGATGCATTATGACCATGACCGAGATGGTACTCACACTCAACTTGCTGGTTGTGAAGCCAAATTGAGAAACATCGACACTGACAGTTGGTTGGCAATAAGATATGAAAATAAGGTGCTGACGGTGTCGACCGATTTCCATGGAAAGAATGCATGGGCCCCATGCCTCAGAGTTGAAGGAGTGCAGTTGCCAACTGGGTATTACTTTGGATTGACTGCTGCTACTGGAGATCTGTGAGTATTCATTACTGATTCTAAAGTGTTGGTTGGTATAGATAATTTACATAATAACTTTTTAAATAATTCTGACGTATTCTCTTATACAAATAGTTCCGATAACCACGATGTGATTACAGTGAAGACATACGAGCTTGAAAGCGGTGCAGTCAGATCAGAAGATGATCGCTCAAGAGACGGAATCATCCCTTCCGCAACTACATTTGAAGCACCACGAGAGCATGTGGATGATGAGAAACCGGGATGGTCTGGTCTAAAAATATTCCTTGTAACCCTATTTACAATTCTTGGGCTGATTGCAGTAGGCGTAGTTGGTGTAATTGTTTACCAAAATCATCAACAGAATTCCAGAAAGCGATTTTATTAAGAATGATTATTGTTTAATTGCCTCTCAACCTCTCTTCCCTTTTGTGTCTTGTCATACGTCATAAATAATAATAATTATTATTAAACCCTTGAAAAAAGCTACCTGTGTCGGCTCCTCAAAATTGATCAAGATGAATGTGTAATTATTTTTATGGATTATGAAGTGGGAAATTTAATCTATGAAGAAGGTTCAATGATTTTACAAATAGCAAACGTTGTTCCGATTGTAACATTGTTCATTGTTCTTGCAATAATTTTATATAAATGCACAATTTAACAGCGTTTTGTCCCTTGACATATAAAATAATCCCAATGTGTATTTTTTGTATTTGTTTACCGTTTTTAAACGTGCAATAATATGCGAATCATGTAGAGTGGCTTAACGAAGATGACTGAGACTGGCACTCAATCATCCATTTGATTCAGCATCATTTTATTGTCTATTGTCATTTCAATTAGTAAAATTGAAAAAGCTCATTATTACAATTTTGAAAGAATAAGATGAGAATATTGGAACACAACAGTTTATCTATAAAGTATTACATAATAAATTGTTTCAACCTAATTTCCGAAAATGATATAGGTATCGTATATGTTTATATTATTACAATTTTGAAAAAATAAGATGAGAATATTGGAACACAACAGTTTATCTATAAAGTATTACATAATAAATTGTTTCAACCTAATTTCCGAAAATGATATAGGTATCGTATATGTTTAGATTTTGAATTACCATTACCAGAATTGATTTATTATATTCGACTGAATCCGTACAGTTGTGAAAACCTATATATGTATGTATGTAGTAGTAATTCCTTGCGTTGCCTGCTGTAATAATCCTAAAGTTTAAGTTTGTAATTCATGACTAACATTAATAATAATAATACATTGTAATACATATTTACAGGAAACGAGTCAATTTTTATGATCTTTAGATATATGAGCTGAGATAGATTTCTTAAATATATTTGATATTATGTATTTCCACACTGTAAATTATATTGAAAATATAAAGACAAAACTTTAAAATATAAACATATCTAATTAATTTTGCTAGCGGTTGTAATAATTGTTGATACAACCAGCACTATTTTCAGTGGAGCCATAATGCATAATTCATATTTTGTTAATTTCCTTACTTAAAAACACGTATACTATCTGTCAAATATAAAAGGAAACTAGCAAAGAGTTGTGGAAATATCCACTAGATCGACCCTTGACCCTTCTCGTCCTTCCGCTTTGAATTATAACAAACTGCATCTGACTACATAGACTAACAAAGAAGAAACCACGAATTGACTATCTTGGCATTCTAGGTGGTCGCTAAGACTCCATACAATAAAATCGACGAAACATGAAAACTCATTTTGCGATAACTTTAAATAAATAAAGTACTTACGAGCCATTTTAAAAATGCTACGATGGACGATCTAATAAAAATGGATTACGTGAAGAAGAGAATAAATACGACGAGTTTTACATAACTTTTTGTCAAGCAAAATTGGTATTGTTTTTATTTGCATCTTGGATTATTGCATAGTGAAGGAATCGTTCGAATTTTAAAGCAACTGCACTCATTAAACCTTTTCAATGGCATCGGTAAGTAAAATTAACGATATACCCGCGCAGGTCACTTTCTCTTATGCATTTCAGTTGCAAAGTAATTAACCCTGTAATATGTTTTACATATAACAACAACAGAACAAGAATTCAAAACCGCTTTTTAGTTTTGGGAGTAATGGCTTAACCACGCCTACAACCACACCAATGTTCGGGACTACGCCTCTGTTCGGAAATACTCAGAATCAACAACAGCAACAAAAACCTTTTACATTTGCACTTAGTCAACCCCAACAACAAGCACAAACTGCAT
>JAHZNK010000560.1:0-11734 GCA_027744615.1 Lepidocyrtus cf. nigrosetosus NNG-2020 | reverse complement strand
TGACCGGATATAACTTGTTTGGAATTTATGATGATGAGAATCACCAAATTGATGGGAGCTTCCTTTTACGATTAACTCTTCTGCTGCTCACCACATTCACCGTTCCATTAGATGCTCTTAGCTAAACATTGTCGTTTTATCATGAAGAACAGAACCATTGTTAGAATTAATAAGATGCTAAGTGATAGTAAATGGTAACGTTAAAAAGCAGGTTTAACAAAGACGCAAATATTGCTGGTTATCATTAATTGCTGTTTACCCCATTTCTTAGTTTTGAAACTTCCACTCTAGCTTATGTGTTTTTAAAATAATTGCCAAGTTAATTTAAAGTGAAATATTTAAAACGTAATAAAAATTCCTTCGGTAACATCGCTCGTTCATATTTTTTAGAATTATTTACTTTCTTGTCACACACTGTCTTTCTAATTAATTTTTTAGACTTCATTCACTAGTATTGAACTGCCTCTTTAACAATTCTAATTTGGAGCAATTATAGAAGACGAAGAAGGAGCAACGCAACCCATATTTAGTAGAATGTTTTCAGCCATTAAAAAGTCTCTTTAAACTTATTATGGGTCTTGTAATGGTAATGACAAACTGATGAAAAACTTCTGAACAAAATGGCAGCACAAGAAAGGGGAGGGGGTAGTGAGAAATATTTTGGGCAATACCTATAATAATAAGATTTAACGCACACGTTTCAGTTGTATGAATTTATTTAAAAAGTTCAAAGATAATTCGGTGTTTTACTTCATAGTGATAATATATTCTCCCGCAAGTCCTGTTTAAAAATAAAACCTCGTAAATAACCTTAGGAGGGTCAAATTAGCAAAAAGGAACTTTAAACTACAATTCATTACATTAGCTTAATAAGTAGGCTTTGAACAGTTTTGCCGACTTCATATCTTAAAATACAAAGTCGATTAGATACACATAATCTTTGTTTATTTTTTGACAATATACATACGCCATACATACTTTAAATAATTTTTACTCTGAAATTCAACAATTCATAATTTGAATTGACGTTCTTCTGCTGTCAAAATTTGAATACTTCTACAGCCCAGTGAGGAATCTCTTACCCTTATTTATTTAATCCGTCTTGGTACACTTCATATTATTTTCAATTATTCAAGAATGCTTGCAGCTCGTGCTGGGATATATAATAGTATCGGATACAATATTTGACCACTGCAGGGAGTCGCGTGCCATCTCAGGGTTTAATTTTCCCTGTCATTTCATTTGCATACACTCGATTTTCCAAAGTTCATTTTTGAAATGAACAAGAATGAATTGAAAATCGAAGCATTGGGCATCAGTTGATGTATGAAACCTAATATTAATGGCCAGTTAAACTATACTTAAAGGTGGACAGTTGAAGGCTGTGTGCGCTTTTCTTCTCTACCCTCTAGTAGTAATTGCACATAAGCGTTGATCATCATTCCCGTGTTCGTTGGTTGTAAATAAGTAATTAGGATAAAATCCTAGTGAAATTGGCTTTTTCCGTTGTGTACTTTTAAATGCAAACTTTCTTTTGCAGAAATTACATTATAGTAAGAACAAGAAAAAGGACTGAAAAATTAACAATAATTAAAAACAAAATACATGTCCATCTTGTACCTATTGTGTCACTTTATTTGTTGTTTCTAGAACAATGCACACAGATTATGATTAGCTGGGTGGCTGAGACGTATATCTGTAGTTTAATTTAATTTTAACTTATTTACCATTTTGTTATAGATTATGACTCATTTTGTAATAGCAACCAACCACGCTTTCATTTGTTTTGACTATTATTCTCATACAACATTAGAAAAATGATACATGTTCTTAAGGAATTACACGGAATTTTGCTAAATTATTTAGCACTTATCTCTTGCTCGAAAAGTAAGTCATATGAGTCTGTCTGTCTGTCTGTCCGTCTGTTCCTAGGAGAAGTCAAAAACACGTAAACAGATTTTGACGAAATTTGGCATGATTGTAGAAGAGACCCTCAGACAGAGCTGTAAAGTTTTTCTGAAATTATGCTTTAACGGTTTAGCTGTTATATGTGAAAATCTGTTCAGTTATCGAATTTTACATTGAGCTTTATGGATTAATGCCTTTCTAAGTAAAGGATCGTTGAAGTAGTTGCAACAAGATTACAAGCGGAGTGACAGCTATGCTTTTAAACTAAAATTGACAAGTTTTCAGCATTGTTGACCAAGCGGTTACAACGGTGCAAGTGACCGTTATAAAATGTTAAAATGCAACCTATGACATGTAGCATATCATTCGAAAGGTAATAGCTTTTAGTTCAAGAATGTGCAAATATGATTGCAAAATTACAAAAACTTAAGTAGCATCTTGATAACATTAAAGTAAAAGTAATAAACCTAAATATGCAAAAAAAATGCTTTTTTGTAAACTTTGAGCAAGTGCCTAAGCAGGCTTGCTGCCTTTTATTTTATCACGCTATGCTGAAGGGAGATACATGTGATTCTCTTGGCAATTCGGTTTTATGATTTTAATAAAAAACAACACATTATCCGTATTTTCAAACACCAAAGTGAATGATTGAGTCCAGTATCAAACAGACATTGACAAGTGATAGATATTACGTCCACGATCGCATTTTCTGAACTAACCCAACCAGACTTATTTAGACTACAAAGAAATAATTTACTTGGTGTTAAAATTAAAAAGCAGGAGATTATAATAGATTCATTATTTATTATGTTTGGTTTGTTAGGTTGACATGCATGCTGCAAAATTTGTTTGGAAATTTGTTTATTATATATTCCATTTTCTGGTACGAAAACAAGAGAGTAAAATAACAATTGTATTTTTCTGACAGCTCATTTATAGTAATATGTAATTCGTGCATATGATTCAGTTTGCTTAATATAAACAGGTTGTTATATAAGAATGAATAGAATGCCAAAAAAATTATACCCTTTCCCCTTTCCAGTTTAATGTTAACTTGCACAATTTTTTCTTGTATAAGAACCACTTGACCTAAAATTTCTTATCCCAAATTACATTAGAAACAAATCACCTTACGAAAACTTGACTAGTAATAGAAAACGTAACCTTCACCTTGCTTGGAACATTTGACCAAAATATGATTTAAATAATCCTTAACGTCATGCTTTATATTGCATCAACAGGCTCATTAAAAATTAGGAAGTTCGCAGCAGACTTTTAATACAAAGTACGAAAATTACCAGGATTCATACAATACAAAATAAAATATAGTGCTTTATTACAATCCGCACATAAAACCATACACAATAAAACATTCATTTTAATTACCATTTGCGTCATTCAAGAAACAAAATTACGCATCTTTCAATTGCGTACTTTAATACTTTGAACGCGATATCTGTCCATTTCATATTTTGTTCATACTCACTTTTTAAGAATTAAGCAATCAGTACATTACCCTTTCTGGACGTCAATTCTGGAGGTATGGTATTTTAAAAATATTATATAGTTATAAATGAATTTAGTAATGCAATTTACAATAATGCAATAGTAAAAATTTCATATTTATAACAGGAAAACTAAAAATGGAAGTGCTAAGCGGAAGAAATATCATGTTGGTTAAAATTATCGTTATAATTTTTGCCTTACTAACTTCAGCTGAAGGGTTTCAAAAGGTAAGGTTGCTGTAAAATCTCCGTATTTATGTAGAAATTGTGGTAATTCATGTTTTGGTAAAATATGCTTCCTCGCATTCTTTATTATATAAACAGAAAAGAAATCCAAACGAAGCAAATGGGGAAGGACGTTAAATCTATCTCTATGATATCACATTCTATCTCACAACACTATGTATGGTTTATTTTCCCCTACAATGTTCTTATGTATGTAGGTAGGTATATTCTTAATAAATAAATTTTGAATCCTCATGCCACATGTAACCCTAAACACCCTAAAGACTTCATTTACCTAAGACTTTCTACCAACTTTATATGTTACATATAAATAAATTTAGTTTTGAAAAAATGGACAACTGCACGAATTTAATTTGTTTTCTGTTAAAATTCATTGACATTAATTGGCAGAACTTTCGAAACCCCAAGAGATATTTTTATTTTTAATAAACAGTTGTAAGCCATATTTCATGGCATTAGACAAAAAAGGCTTAGTATGAAATCTGCTTTTGGAACCAAATCATATTTCTCACAAATTTATCTTTAGTAGAAAAACCAACAACAGTCCAAATTGTCATGAAAGATAAAATATTCGCAGCACATTTAATTGCTTTTGCTAATTCTCGGAACGAAGTACTCAAAATTATTTTTTTTGTTAGTCCTTGCTTCATTCAGTTACAATCAATCAATTACCTTATATTTTCATAAGTAAGAATTTTATAAGTTATCCGTAGTTAATTTAAAAATTAAAAAAAGTTTTAGCTTCAGATGTAAACTTTAATCATCAAGAACAGTAAAATGAGTGCTAATGAAAAACAGACCCCTAGTATAGAATTAGTTCCTTCCCATAATTCTGCACATTTTGAAAAATTTTTAGATGATATTTTGAATGAGTTTGAAGGTGAAAGTGATGAGTTATCTGTTAGCGAGCAGAATCCTAAGCAAGATAATGCGAATGATTTTTTGCCCAAAAACTCAGATCAGAATGACGGTAAAATTACTAATCCGGTATCCAAACAAGGTCTAGTTATTGTTTATATTGACGAAGACATGGATGAAATACCTGGTAGGGTTCCAGGAAGAAAATCTTCTGGAACAGGCAACGCTAATAACAAAACAATAGTTCAATCTTCTAATATTGGCTCCGTTCCAGTGACTATTGAAGACTACAGCATTACTGATTCAGGTGATTTAATCCAAGAAAACGAAACCGAGGAACGAGACAATAGTATTGCTTTACAAAACGAAGACGACGATCAAGGAAATGATAATAATAATGATGCCCCCGTTGGGCATGTTGTGGTTGAAGGAAGAGCAAGCCTTCAGCATTCGGAAGAAAAATGCAATCCAACACACTTACATGCTCATTTAAAAATGATGCAATATTTAGGATTGACTCCCCCTTGCAAAATGGCGGAAAGTCTTCTAAAAATATTACAATGGGTAAGATATTACAATAATCTTATGTTGGACGTATGTCGTAGCTAATTACTTACATTGATTATTGAAATGACGGAAAGCTCATACAAAGATTTATTGCCATTTATGTACACTTTGCTTTTAAATATTTTTACTTGGTGTTGTTGTAATCAGTTTTTCTGTCGGCTATGCTTCTTTAAATATATGGCTACACAAAAAGACCAACATTTAAATTTTTATGATTATTAAGCAAAATCCTTTTTACTTTTTATTTTTAACAATTTATCTTCTTGTGACTGAACAAATACTGACTCACTTTTGGATCTTGCTTTTTTATGCTAAGGACCATGCCGACTAAATAGTGGAATTTTATTTTGTTACACAAAAATTAGTTTGTTCAAATTTATGATTTTGAAGCTTTAAATTTAACTAATGAACTAAATATACAACTTCGCCAAACGTTAAGGTTATCATTATAACGACAATACTTTTTTCCAATTGGAAAGTATATGTAAATGATACTTTTCACTTTCTCATCGACCATTTAGATACTGTTTGTTGCAACCTCGGTTTTCTCTGTCATCCATCACATAGAATATCTAAAGGAATTTCTGCTAGAAGAGGCAAAGAAAGAAAACCTACATCACATCATTAAGATTTTGTACACCATAAATACTATTGTGTTACAAATGCTTTGCATTTTCATCATGGTCAACAACAAAATCGATATCATGCTGACAAACAAGGCTAAACTGGCTGAAAAATATCAGATCAATCATCCTGCAAGTATTGGCACTAATAACAAGGTAGTAACACGTTAAAGAAAATGTACATAACATTTAATAAGGTAAAAAGCTAGGTAATTAAATAAATTTACAGACATGCAACTTTCTATACTTGACATCCCTGCTTTCGGTTCTGTCCGCATTTGCAATGGGAATTGGATTGAACACGTTGGTGAAAACTTTTGATGGCACCAATGTACTCCAAGCTAAATCCTACACTTTAATTGTAACTGTTTGTGCATGGAGGCCTAGCACATACACAAAGGATGCAGATGAAATATTTGCCGATGCGGGAAAACTCACATTGGTACTTTTCGTCTTGATGACAATCCAAATGGTGATTGACTTTATGGGATGGCTGAATGTCTTAATGATCAAGGATTTTATGCCAGCTGTTTCACTGGACTTGAGTAATGAAGCAAAGGCTTTCAAATCATATCTTACAACGGTTGACCACATTAATGCCGACACAATTAACACAATTTCAAACAATCAAGAATATCTTCACTACATATCGGGAGAATATGAAAAGTGCTTTGGAGCACTATTCATTGCTAATCATATCCATAACGTACTCTTCTGCGCATATTTTCTTGCAGACTTGATTAAATATGATTCTGGATCTGTTCTCATTATTGTAAGGGTAATTATGATAATCAAAATCATATTTGGATACTGGAAAGCGGTAAAAGCATACGGCACTGTAAGTTTTGTTTACTATATGCTTGTTTACTTTACATCTTAATTGCTGAATTGACATATTCTGTTATATACATGTAGGGTGGGGCAGTCGAACAAAAGTTGCATGATTTGTCTCCCGTTAAAAATATTCTTGACGAACAAAGCAACCTGCGACAAGAAATGGCAATATCTAACCTGTTGCAAAAGGTGAAAGCACGGCCTATAGGAATTGGAGCTGGGTTGTATCTGGTTACTCAGGATTTTGTATATCGGGTACAGATTATTAAACTTCCTTTATAGTAAATAAATTCAAAAAGATTTTTCTTACGCTGGTAAAAATATATGCTTATTTTGTGTTTTATTTTCAGTTTTTCCAATACGTCATTAGCTGGTTTCTCTGCTTTGTAAGAGCTTCTGATTCTGTGTCAGCTTAAGTTACAGAAGATTGTGTCGGGGTAAGGTTAATGCATGTCAAATTATATACGATAATGGACGTATAAGATAAATCAAACAATATTGTGCTAGAAATTATATGTATTTAAGGAAAAGAACGTTAAGGATCTCAGTATCCCCGAAAGTTTTTTTATATCTATGAGAAGGACATTGAATTATTGACGCGATTGATTTAAATACGCGCGTATATATGTATATAATGTATAATGCAATGCATATAATTAACT
The DNA here is from genome assembly GCA_027744615.1 of Lepidocyrtus cf. nigrosetosus NNG-2020. Taxonomy (NCBI): domain Eukaryota; kingdom Metazoa; phylum Arthropoda; class Collembola; order Entomobryomorpha; family Entomobryidae; genus Lepidocyrtus; species Lepidocyrtus cf. nigrosetosus NNG-2020. The sequence goes on along the minus strand of JAHZNK010000560.1, from coordinate 4,531 downwards.
ATTACTTTTTAGTGTAGCAAACTAAACATTTAACACCACGGACTGAACCAGAGGTAAATTAATACCGGAGGTATTTTATAAACAATCTTAGAGATCACATGCATATGTGCGATTTATTTAATTAATTAAAGTTAACTTGTGTGATTGCTTGTTAGGCAAATAAAAAAGCAAATACGCCGCGGTTAAACCTTAACGCAAAGGTTAAATGTCTGTTTTATTTTATGTTATAATAGCACGCTATAGTATGTTTTATGTCGGGATATTGATTTTTATAATAGGTATGAATCATAATCAAATCCTTAGCCAATTATATATAAAATGTAAATAATTTTGTAAATTAGCTATAAAGCAATCTCTAGCATCTTCAAAGGTATTTGGCTAGAAGCATATACCTGTATAATAATAATAAATATTTGACTAATTCAATTAATTTATTCACTCAAGTACTATTCAAGTTTCTTTCAATTAAAACATGCAATTCAATAAACAGTTTTAAGTTTTAGGTAAAAGGTCAAGTACATTGGAACGCGTCAAAAAGTATCACGGAAGGTATGCACAAACAACTTTAACGAAACTTTATTATAACATTAATCAAAAATAAAAAAGCAGTATCACTTGGAGTTTGGGGGTAACAAGCAACAAAATTAGTTGCGCTGAACGTTAACGTTATCATATTTTAGGGGTGGCACTACAACATTACTCATCGTCGTTGTCAGCATGATTTTCATGCGTCAGTACATCCCACGAAAGTTTGGATGACAATAATCATTAATAAATTTCAACTTGGAATGCTTCTCCTCTTCGTTAAACATCAGAAAGGTATCTCTTCAATTCGCTATGCACATCAATGAAAACCTCTTTGCCTTTTTGCTATGTTGTAAAAATGAATGAACCTGAAAGTGTGAGGTTTTTCTATTAAAATTGTTCCTATTTGTACATGGACACTTAGGAACATTTCAGATTCTGATGAATGAATCCTTCTAAAATTTTTGAAAAGCTGTTTTTTGCGTTTCCCTGATGTTGCATCGTATTTCCCTTTCTTTGCTAGATCCATATCTCATGTTGTGTTAAGGAACATTTCCTCTTTCGAGATTGATAGTTTTCTTGGATTCGTGACGGGGTGGTAATATATCGGAGATCAACACTCTGTGTGCCCTTTACAATTTTACATGGCACCCTCCAAAGATTTATAAAATAGCAAGGAAGGAATAAGGAATACAATTTCTAAGAATTGAATTTCAATTCAACTAAAGACTTTATCCCTTGGAATTCATTTCTTTCAGGTATCCCAACAAAACAGCGGAAGTTTTTCTTTCAAATAATACTTTACTTATGTAAGCGTGCACATTTTGATGATGATGACCAATCGTTGATCGTGCTAGGCAAAATCTGGACATGTTTTGACACACCTTCATCAAACTTTCCTGATAAAAAATTGGAAACCTCCCACGTGGCATTCTCAATACATTTTGTAATTCATGCATAAAGTCGCAGTGAGAGTGTAAACCACACACGTTATGAAAAGTGCACGCAAACAATCAGTCAAACTACTCAAATCTCCCATTGCCCGTCAGTCCGCATATACCACCACACAGCATCATCAGGTTATTTATCAAATATTTAATATCTATTAATAAAAAATATGTTTGATCATGTCTGGTTTGCTTAGCTTGATGTTAAATGTTTTCGATGCTGTTATTTATGAAAAATGATGTTGCATTGCATAATCGTGATTGTACCTGTTCAAGCCAATATTTTAAACAAACGAAGATAGAAGAATAAAAGTTTTTTTCTGATTTTGTGTGGTCGATCATTAGACAATGAAAAATGATTTCCAATTTCCCCTTCTTTTTAAAGCAGGAGTCTGTACACAACTATTTGAAATCGAACAAATTCACAAAACAAATTTTGAACAAAAATGTGACTTTTTTAATCTGCTTTTAACAAGTAACTTTTAGGACAATCAATGCTTGGCGAAACAATCAATGTTTTAAGCCATTTGCCAAAGATTTATTGCCCCATTTAATGCGGTTAGTTGCTATTATGACGTTTCTGTTATTATAACCCTATCATTGTTCAAAGTTAAGAAAAATGAGTAACAAATAGAACGTGCTGGTGTAGCGCAGTAGATGAAGATTTTGTTTAGACGAGTGCCTCCCAGTGTGAGCGCTCTCATTGGATTATAAATCTGACACGACAACTCCTAATTTGTCAACTCTATTTTATATTTCAAATGAGCTTCTTTACCACAACATTTATTCATAACTCGATTCTCTCTAATTCACCCTTAGATGTTTCTTCTTGGGAGAGTTCCGCTTAATAAAAAGGCAACATTTCATGTCAATCCGGCCTGTTTTCTAACATTCCATAATTTAAGTATATTTTATTTGTGCCCACCACCGCTGCACTGCTTTTCTCTTTCATCAAACATTTCTGTCAATTCTGTCCCGCTGCTATGCTGAAATATGAAAGAATCTCCATCATTCCTTTGTAATTCTGTCAAATTACATGAGATCTCACTGTTAAAGTACAATTTGACTTGTTTTAAAACAACTACCGCTTTTTATGCCGTGCTTGTTTGTAACCGTCCCACTTTTTTAATGTTTAGCATGAACACGAACGCTTTTTGGAAACAAACTATCGATGTGAATGTGACATTATTTTATTGCTACCAACCACCGTGTTATTTATTTATTAAACCTACTTAACTATTTTACCTGTGATGTAACGCGATTGTGGGGTCTACTTTAGTACTTACTTCTCTTGGACACATTTTACCTCACCGTCTATCAAATGTGCGGTCTCTCAGCTCATTTCAGACTTTAACGTGGGGAATTCGGATTTTCAACATACCTACCTGCCAAAATGCTTGTAACTTGTTTTTAAAAATTTTAGACTAATTTTTCTTTTCCCAGCTCTCCAGAGCTCCCTTCATAAATAATAAATAAGAAACAGGCTTGCCGACAAAAGCATTTTCCCTATTGGTTAAAAAGAAAGTTTTTATCTTAAACTATGATATCAATTTCAAAGGCCTCTCTCCGTGTGTCCGTGTTAATCGTACGTGTGTGGTGCGTATCCTTCAGACGAATTTTCAATGACCTTTAAGGAGAAAAACTTTTTTGAATTCCAGTAAAATCATAGTAATAATATACTTGTTACATAAAAATTGAGCATGTTTAGCGTAACAATTAGGTTTCATGTAGTGGGTAGAGTATAAGGAATAAAAACAGTAGCTGATCTACGTTCAGCGATATCAACTCTCTAAACAGTCATCATCAGTCATCCTCCTCGTTACAAAGCAAGAAATTCTTTTATATTGATGCAACATCACTCATCTTATGATTATCTTGACTATGATGACCAACATATTTTAGTTGAAGTATCATCGAATGACTTCTAACATGATTATTATTACGTTATTATATACAAATCAAAATATTATTCACCAGAAGTTAGCAGCCACAATAACAAAAAACAACTGTGAGCAGATAAATCAGAAAAAAACTAACTTTTTGGGGAGCGTATTACAAAACCAGAGAAGTCATAAATGTCTGCAGACTGGTGCGTGTCCATGCTTCCACTGAATATTAAATAAGGTCTCCTCTCTCACCGAATTACGCACTCCTTTGAATTGCTTTAGATTTGAAGGATGAAGAAAATTGGACTGAATACAAAAAAGTGCAAAAAGAATCTATATACATGCAATGCGTCCACAAAAATGCAGTTTTGCATTATTTATTTTATTACCCTTGCTAATAAAATTATTAGTTTTTATTATGTTAAATAAATATACGCGGAATAAAAGATAGATTCGATCAAATGATTTATTTATTAATCATTTTTACATTAGTACATGAGTATGATGAGATTATTGTTTCAGTTCTATAGGATGAGCGTGCTTTTTGTAAAAAAGAATGTGGAAACACGCCAATAAACTAGTTGTAATTTTTTGCTGTCATTTATTTAGCATAATATAGTGGGCAAAGATTGACTGACATAAGTAATTTGCGTTTATATGGCTATTGACCAGTAAGATGTTCAATCAGGCAGACTACTTATATTAAACTTATAAGATCATCCATCCCATCGACAAGGCGTTCCAGTTGCTTTTTCTTATGACGTTATGTAAAGTATTAAATAGAAAATAAAAGTACTACATGCAAAAATACGAATGAATACAAGAATAATTCACTACAACTAGCTTTCTGCATTAAAAGATATGAAGAGTTAAGCAATTACTAATATATTTTGATAATACAGTGCTGTAAAAAAACTTTTCATGGGAGTTGGAATGTAGAACAGAATAGGATTGACAAATGACAAATAATTTGAGATCTCAAGTTAATCCGCTCTTGATGTCCGTATCAATATGATAATTTTAGATCCTGTAGGTTGCAGATTTTTTCAAACGATGAATTGACGAGGTATTCAAAGAAAGTCAAATAAATCAACATCTGTGCAAATCCGTCTAATTTGCTATTGCTGATAAATGTGTGGACATGCTATATTTATTAAAAGAAAGTAAACCCGT
>JAHZNK010000559.1:0-11042 GCA_027744615.1 Lepidocyrtus cf. nigrosetosus NNG-2020 | reverse complement strand
AAAAATTGAAGTTTTTATGACATTAAAAATTTCACGTGGATTATTAGATGAAGGAAAGCAATAATAAATGAAGGGTGAAGTGACGCACGGGTTTAAATAGTAAAGCTGGATAAGTTTGTGTTATAGCTATTACTATACGACAAGCTGGATATGTGAGTGTGGGTGCAATTTCCTAATATGAATAAATAATATTAGCTTTTCCCCTCTTACAGCATCCATCCGTTTATGTACTTTCTGATTCTTCTCCATAATATATTAAAGTTTTTGGCAAAGAAAGGAAAGTCGTTTTTTTAAAAACTTCTGATAAAGGTTATGGAGAAACATGACAGGACATACATGAGATAAGGATAGTGAAAGAGGAACAAAAGTGAACTCGAATTGAAGTGAGGGTGAGTATAAGCAGTTCCTTTTCTCTTTTTTGCTTGTTGAGTAAGTAAAGTGGAAAGACAAGGATCTCACATTACTTGTGCATTTTTACAAAAATAAGAACCGCTTAAACAACATTTCTATTACTGAATGGAATCAGGATAGAAACTACTTATTTTCTTGTACATTGGAAGTAAGAAAGCAGTTAAGGAAGAGGAATCCTCACAAAAATTGCTTGTGTATGCCATTTTTATATGATACAAAGACAAACGCTACAAGAACCCCAGCTTTCTTCCCTAAAAGAAAAAGAGGGAGTCGTTTTAAGAAGAAATTCTGCTTGAATGAAAATTTATACAAGGATTGAAAGAGAGCAAATAACCGGAAGGAAAAATAGTTATAAGAGTAGTAAAAGTAAAAGTGGTAAAAGCTCGGTGTACTGTTATGTATGCAATCCATACCTCAACTGCTTGATGCCACGTAGGAGAAAAGGCTTTTTGTATACAGAGCGCAGCATTCCGACAGGAGGACAGCATTTTTTCTGCTCTCTAACTTCCTCTCCTTTCTTCATTCCTTTCCAATGTGTGTGCTTGGTTGGTGCTCCAAAACTGCCTGGAATTGAATGGAAAAACTGAAGTTTTTAGCAAGGGGAAAAGAAGCACATGTACGAAAGGTTGAAGAGTGAAGCTTTCTCCCGTTCTATATGACATTGCCGGAAAAGAATCAGCATCGCAGAGTAAATTCCGAAATAGGTTTCCTCGCTGGGCTTTAACTGCTTGCTTACAAAGGAATTTTCTCCCTGCCATCATCATCCTCTTTTGAAGTCTATCGAGATAACGAGATTGTGAAAAAGAGTGGAGTAAAAGTGGGATCGCTATACATTTAACAACATTGTTCTTTTCAGTCTCCGGTATAGTTGAATCCTTTCTCCACTTGCTGAGACTACGTTTTTTTTTACCTAAATCGCTCCTTCTCTATCCAGGATCAAAATAAAAGAAAGTCCGCTGTCTGCTGATCAAACACCAGAGCAGTTTAGCTGAGAAGACCTCAGCTGTTTGAAACCTGGAAAACTTTTCCTTTTAAACTGAAAGTTTCTCCATCCCTTCCAAAACATTGTGTAATAAACGCCTCGCCGATTAGAAGGACAGCGATAATTAGATCATATCAGTTTGCAGAGATAAAACGACATGTCACGTTGTTTTGATTACTACTTACTTTAATGATAAATGCCAAGCAGAGGACACGAGTTCAAACGGACGTTTAATCTAATGACTTTGACATACCTTGAAACAAAAGAAAACCCAAAGGTCTTCCCTCTATGCGTCATCTACATTAATGCAAATGTTTTAACTGAGAAAATGAAGTGAAAATTTTTTCTAGATGAAGAATAAACATTGATAAACACATAAGAAAGTGATTTCACCTTTTATGAACAGTTGATTATCAGCAGTAAATGAGTAGCTGCATGATGACACTGGGATAACTCACAAGACAAACCATGGGAAAACGATAATGAGGTAGGTAAGAATGCTTGTTTTAAACAATGTGCTATTTTGAGAAAGTTTAATTAATTTTACAATTGTACATTTTCTTTACAAGCATATTTTCAACTTACTTTCAGTCTTTTTTTGCTCTCTGTAACTGCAATTAAATGTTCATAATTAAGCAGCATACTCTGGATTTGTTTTTATCTAATTGCTACTTCAAAATAGTTAGCTAATACAAATTCGTATGGTTTGTAAAATTGTCTTTGTAAACTTGGCTGGTGAATGTTTATGAAAAAATTTCAGAATTTATATTATGTACTAGCCAAATACTCCAAAACTAACAAGAATTTAAAAGGCATTTCAAATGAAAAGTACATGTAGGTGTGTAAGGTACCTAAATCTTTTCGTTACAAAAATTGTTGTCACACGAAAGAAGTTGTTTTGATTCAAAGAAATGAGAGATTCTCTCTTAATAAACGTGTTCTTGATTTTTCGACCCACTTTTCCATATCAGTCAGTGAGCAAATTCGCTATCCGGCAATTGAGTGCTTGTAACGTTGAAAAAGACGTAAGTCATGTACTCACGCAACCAAAAAAAAAGTTTATTTGCTCACCGGTGATTTTGTAATGAAAAGAAGAAAAGTTTACAGGGAATATTCTGGGGTTTGTATTAGCTTACGCAACCCAACATCATCCTCTTGAAATATGACATTTTGATGAGATAAAGTTTTTGTTGGAGAAAAGATTTATTTTTAGTTTTGTAGAGTAAAAAAAGTTGAAAGGAAACCTCAAACAGAGCAATAATGGAATCTATATGCATAAAAACATTCGTATTTTATATGTACATTACTTGAATTGGCAACACGGTCGCCAAAAGCTAAAAATATTTCTTTTCGTCAACTTTACAAAAAAAGTTTTGTGCTCCCCTTCTGTCAAAGAGAAAAGTTATCTTGGAGCCCTTAGGGAAGAAGTTGAATAGACAAGGAACAGTGAAAGGAAATGATTACAGGCACATGAAAACTCCATTACACTGTCATTGCTGGACTTTGCTATATCTACTGGATCGTGTTAGAGCTTCAAGAAAAATATAATAAATTGAATAAAAGTCAAGAAGGAAAGAGGAATTGGAAGCAGAGACCTTGTTTTACGAAAGTTCAATAAATTATCAACATATCCGTATCAGAATTACTGACACTCTTGCCATTATTATCCTCGTCATTTTTTGCTTAGAAAGCTTTCTCTCTAAACCATTGATGAATCTAATCCAGCTCGCAATTTTCAGCACAGCACGGGCCAAACCCTTTAGCCTCAATTCTTTAATGAATTGATGGAATGACGTGGAGTAGAATACTGTAATTGACACTTTTTTAAAAGACACAGAATAATACATTTTGGTTTCGAGTGTTATTATTGCCAGCCATACAGCACTCATGCTGCGTCTCATTTCTTCCCCTTCGTGGTAGACTTATTCATTAAATTTTCTTCTTCACAAAAAACACAATTTATTCCGTATTTATGACATACTGATCATGTATTTTGTGGGGAATGTCTATACAAATGATCATTATCCCACTTCTAATTGTTATTCAGTGTCAACTTTTGTCAATTTGATTTTTAAATCACCATTTAAACATGCTCTACCAATCAAATTCAAGTTGTGTAGCAAGTCAGTTCACGACAGGTTTTTAATCACGATTTTTGCAATTTTATTTGAAATTTTGAAAAGCACTTTTCTACAGATAGAATCTTAATCCTGTTTTCAAGCTTTACGACGGCTATGATCATTCATTATTCATTTCATGGCAAAAATAGACGTTTAGCATTTCCGCAAATTTAATTGAATAACTTTGAAAACAAAAATATTTTATAATGAACTCAGGAGACAAACTATTAGAAGCCTAGAACGGAAGTACAGTGACCACTTGTATCATTCTCATTTAGTTCAGCTTGTAATTGAATTACTTGGGAATCACCTAGTCTGCACGCGACGACAAATATTCTCAAGCGGAAACAGACACCACAAGCCAAGAACTCAAGCTAGTCACAAAAGATCTACGATTAAATAAATCATAATTTTTATAATTAAACACTAAGCAAATCAGCATGTAAATATTGTTTTGATAAGACTCATGGATGGTTTCCGGTACGTGGTTTGAGGTACCAAAGCACTATCTCACAAATTTTCTTGCTAAATCCAGTATTTTCTTCTATAAGGCGGTATAATTTTCATGTAAGGCAAAATTGGTAAATTCTTCCCATACTCAAAATATTAAAAAAGGATGATTTCTCTAAGGGGAAAAAGATATGGAATTGTTTTAATTTAAAGGAGTAGACAAAAAAATCATAAAAGTTAGCGAAGCGAATCTAATAACGTGAATGCAAAGCTCTCTTTGCTGTTAGTTGTTACTCATTGATGCCTACTCACATGTGAATAGTAAAAACTTTTAAAATGCCTAAAACATATCTGCTTTTTAAATTTTAAATTGGATCTTTAGAATTTCATAATGGAGTGAGGTGTAGCGATATAGTAACACCAATACTTGAATATGGCTGCAACTTTGCATACTACACGTGGTTCAAACGTACGTTGTGATATTCCAAGGTTATTCCAAGAAAATCGAATTTTTAAAATCCCTGAAAATTTGAAAGACTGAAAGAAAATGATATTTAAAAAATTGATGTAATTCAACTGAATAACCATTATTCATAAATTTTGCTCATAAATTAAACCTTTTGTTGGGTCAAGTCTACCAAAAACACAAAATTATCTAGTATAAAAATTAATTAAACTTTTAGACAGGTTGGTTGATTATGCCTACCATCATCAACTAATTATGAAAACAATTCCGCTGTGTGCTCATGTTTTTAAAAACAAATACCTAAATGCAAGCTGGAAAATGTGTTTGCCCATGACCTTCCTGCATGCCTGATACTCATAGAAATTCCGAGCCTTTTCTGAAAAATTCCACTCCACGTTCTTATCGTTCATCAAATTTATTCATGTGTGTTACAGTAACTAGTTTTAGGCCAACCTAGAAAGTTGTAGGAGTTTCTCTCACCTCTTAGAAATTATCCAGACAGACTAGTTTGAAACGAACTTGACGGATTTTTCCGCCTGCAATTCAACACATTTAGGGATAACTTTATACGATTTTGCAATTGCAAACATCCTCTACAATTTTCTAAAAAAGTTGAAGTGTGTAAATGTATAGTAGCAAAATAAATGAATTATTTAAATACACTGAAATCTAGAACTGCTGTTCTGCTAAAATAGTTTGTGGTATTTGCAGGAAGCACTGAATTGGAACAGAAAAAACGTTTACATTAGCTGTAAAGGTTCCACTTTGCAAAATTTTGCATCTCGAAAACAGTAACACAAATGAAATACAAGCACAGCTACTGAAATTGGAAGAACATGATTGATGTATTACGATGACAAGTTATACAATTTTGTAGAATACACCTGGATTAACATTTTTCATCAAAATTTTCCTTCCAAAGTTGGGCTTGGCCTTTGGAATCTAGTCAAAGTCAGTCAAAACAAATCCTCAACACCTTTTTCTTGTACATATAGAAGGATATGGGAGTACACGTATTAATTTACACAGCATTTTTATAACTCTCCAGAGTTCTAATAATACAAACAAACCACCGTCAGCAATGAATGATGATGAAGGTCACTGAATCTAGCCCCCTCCAAATGATTGTAAAAATATTTTCATCCATTGCAAAGTTATGTTTTGTCATTAAAACTTCAAAAATATAAATTTTTTTGCAAGCGTTTTTAAATCAAAGATTAAAGATAAGTATATGAAAGTAGTAAATCTGCGAAAGTGAAAGCATTTTTTTGCATGATTCATTCTTTGCTTTGATTATTTGCTGGAGTAGCGATTTTAAGTGGCCGAAGGAAAAGTTTTTGTACCACTGCAATGCGTCTAAACGTATACAACATCTTTAACGTTTACACTTTTTCTTATCTGTATTTTACACGACAACGTTAAATTGAAAGCAATGCAAAAAAGTAGATCGAGTAGAGTGCTAAAAAATAGCCTTCTCTCTGACACATGCACGTATTATTATTACACTACTTGTTCGTAATCTCAACACATGCACATGTAAACTATAGTTTACGTTTTTACCATTTTGCTTAGTTTATATTTTTATAGCAGCAACCAACAAAATGGTACTAGATCTACATTCTTACATTATAAAAAGGTTTTGAGTAAACCAATATTTTGTAGCCGACCAGTGAACCGCTAACCAGTAAATATCCAGAGATTGAAGCTAAAGAAAGCTGACTTGGCTGGTCGGATTTTTCTTAACAGTTTAAGCTTAGCTGTTATATTATCGCATCATATTTCTTATTATTTCCAGATTTCCCTTTCTATGGATGTTTCTTGTTGGAATACTCTGGAGATAGAGAAACTTTTTAAGTAGCAGCAAAGAATAGAGGATAGTTTTTTCAAGTTGCGTCATATTTTTTATACAATCGTGTAACCATGTTTTAAAGGAATTTTCATGACTATGACATTTCGCTAGAATTATTGTAAAATATGTAATAAAAAGCTTTCCTTACATACGAATTTTCATTTTAAAAAAGACTTCCGTCTTATGATGCCCAGTTTTTTTTACAAAAGGCTGAAATTCATGTCGTGCCTTGTTTATATGCCTTGATTTCTTATAAAGAAAAGGCCGAATAAAAAAGGACTTTAACTTTGAGATTCTCTATCGAGTTTTATGCATTCTGCGCCAAGAGTTATGCACATAATAAAATGTGTAATATGTGAATCAAATGGCAGAACGCAGTAAGCCATGAGAGGTACGCCGGGTAGCTTTAATACAATAAAGATACAATAAGACGACGATANATTCTGCGCCAAGAGTTATGCACATAATAAAATGTGTAATATGTGAATCAAATGGCAGAACGCAGTAAGCCATGAGAGGTACGCCGGGTAGCTTTAATACAATAAGGATACAATAAGACGATGATATCTTCAAAAAATGTTTAATGGAACCTCGACGTTTATTTTTGAAACAGTAAAGATAACGTTGGAAATGTTTTTATAGAGCCAAAACTAAAACCAGCAAGTAAAGAGAACATAAACTATGAAAATATTTCAAGTGCCTAATGTCCCATCATTCCACTCGACCTCATATAATTATTGACAAGACAAGTCCACCATTTTGAATAAAATGTATTCCAAAGACACGCGGTTATGAAGGTCTCCCAAGGGTCTCTTTTTCATTCACCACATTAAACACAGAATTTTGATGGCATAAAAGGAGCGATAGAAGACAGCATTTTTTGTCTTTTACATTGGAGACCGCACTACATGGTGGCGGCGACAATGCTGATGTGGAAAATAGTAACAGGCAAAGTTCCAGCAAAATATTACAAATAGCTACATAAACAGCTACATGCCATCCCCATACACATCACTATTACTACCAGCTGAATGACTCGTTTGGCATCACTGAATATGACCAAGAAGATACGCAAGAGAGTAAAGAGATAAGTAAAGTGTCTAGATAAAATCACGTCCGATTGGTTAAACTATGTATGCTTAGCCAAATGTGTGTGCAAAATGCTTATCTGTATATGCTCAAAGAAGCAAAAGGGAACGAAGTAGAGTGACGTTTAATAATGAACGTTAAATCAAGCAGTAGTTTCCCCGAAAAAGGGGAGGTAAAGGCCGTGTGCACCTATTAGGTAGCTGTCAACTTTCTCTGCTCTGTTGCTTCCCCATGTCATACACACACTCTTCTTTATCCACTCAAAATATTCCCAATGACATATCAAATAAATCTAATTCAAGTGTCCGTAGTGAATATTATGCGAACGGGAGTTGCACAGATAGAAAGTTTTTCCTATTATGTTCCACCAAGTTAATCTAATTAAACTCACCTACCAACTTGCTTTTAGCATTTTCCTATTATGATAGAACATTAATCTGATTATCCTTTTTACTATCTTCTGACTTGATGCGTATGTTTGTACACTGGCTTTGGCTTCGTATTCAGTCTCACAGTCCCCAACCGGCATGTTGCTTGAGGTTAGATACAAGCACATTTTAAATTCTCTGTAGATTAAGCTTACACGCCTACAAACCAATTACTAATTAGTAGCATATCTCTCTATAACAGAGGCAATTGTTGGGGGGTGTCACACAGTCAGTGATTTAAAAAAAGTTAGTAACTCATTAACTACAAAAAACATTTCAAATATGCCTAAGGCAATTTTATGCTACGCAGAATGAAGAGAGTGATTAAACGGATATTAGAAACGGAAGTATTATTATCATGCATAAGCAACTAGACTAAAAACTGTCATTTTATTTTTGTGACTTTTTAAAAAGAATTTCTGTTGGTGCTTGAATAATGACGCAAGTATTCATGTGCTAGCTAAAGTTGGCAGGTAGGAAGTAAAAAATTATCAGTCTCTATATAAATTGTACAGCTTATAGCTAAATTTTATTACCAACCCCTACCCCTACATTATCTGTTTCTTTAACTGAACAGCAGCAAAGCGAATTAAACTAGGCGATGTCCTTTTCTTTCTTTTCTCATACTTATTTTCTTAAAATTATACCTTCTCACAACCTATGTACCTTATAAACCCCTTTTTGTTTTAATTGTACCGTGAAGTTAGAAAAATGTCATTTTTACGCTGAACTAACTACAAAAGTTGTAATAAAGCACGGTAGCCAAAGTTGTCACGCGGTATCATCAAAAGAGCCTATATGTTGCCTTGTGCTTGACGTACATTGCTCCTCTGGGTGATTACTCCACCTTCTTGAAATACGCAACTTGACCAAAACTAACAAAAGCGTAGTTGAGTCAAGCTGCGGGTTTAGAAATTGTGGAATCTTTTTTTTGGCAATAATGATGATGAGACAGCATCCTTATATGAGACTATCGTAAAATCTGTCGGTGTATCATTAAAAGATTTTAATATACAAGCAGATTTTGCAATTTACATTGACCCTATTATAAATAACCAGGATTTTCGTTCATACTGTTTGCCAACTAATCAAAACAGACACGCAGGTAAGAAAAATAACGTCTAAAAGATGGGACATTAAAAATCTAAACTATTTTGTTCTTTTGCGTACAAACGATGCAAGTTAATGATACGTTAGAAAAATTGTTTCAGCGGGGAGGACTTATACCCTCGTTTTCTACTTCCTATTTATTTCTGTTTAAGCTTAAAACTTTATATATGTGTTCACGACTTATGATAGCTTGAATTTTTTACTACTGGGAGACTTTTTAGTAAAAGGAAAAGCAAGAAGGAAACCATCATCCTTCATTATGACAAGATATATCATATCCTCTGAGGGTAACACGTAAAATATTGCAGTCAAGTTGACTGAATGAGCTGTAGAATGAGGTAGCGTTTTCAAGAAACTTGAGAAAAAAACTACCTTTAATATAAATTGGTATTAACATTTTATACGACTTGTTTGTTGTTGTTTGCAACTCTTTCCTTCTGTTATTATTACTACGCTTGCCTTGTGTTTTCAGTCAATAGTAATTCTTTCAAACATCCCATGAACATTTTATAATGCGTTGAAAACAACAAGAAATGAAAGAATGAGGTTTCAGATTCAAGATAATGGCCATTTTATGACTTTAATCTTTCTCTTTTCTCCCCTCTTCGGCACAATTATAAACAAAACTAAAGCAATATAAGACATATCTTGGGAATAATAATTGCTAGCAGCAATCTTCAAACTATTTCATTGTTTTATTGTACCAAAGCCAACAGCTACAAAATGACTAAGAAAGTTTAATAACAAGGACTAAATGTACAGAGCAATTTCAAGTGTGAGTTTGTCTAGCCGGAAATAAATAACCTATAGCGTATATGGTAGACATAAAAGTACTTTCATTCAAGATTTGAAACAAAGTAGTAAATATAGAAAACGCAATTTTAAAGATTGCTTACATCAATCATTCCATTTTGGTTAGGTAATAGCAAAGTTTGACAAAACGATATAAAACTTGCTGGAAAGTCTTTTATACTTATCCAAAACATGCTAAATATTGATTTATTTTTTCAAAGGATGGGCAAACTCCGTTCGTACTTGTACTTTGTCAGTTACATAAGTCTCTTTCGTAAGTAACTTTCAAATCTATCAGAAAGGTTTTGCAGTGGAATATACTAGCAATTCATCAGATTCGTGCAAATGCAAGAGTGATTTAAACTGTTTAGCTAATTAATTCAATTAATTAGTAGCTTTCCATAGAAAAACTAAAGATTATAGGAATATTATATTGATGACGGTGTTATACAACACGTAGTAAAGACAAAGCTATAATTACTTGATCTTACATATAATCGCCATGTATCATATATCCAGGAAAAGCTGAGATTTAATTCTAAAGAGACCTTTTGTTTTCGGATAAAAAAACTTTCAACAAGTGCAGTAAATTGTATGTTACACATACAAAAGAAAAATGCTAGCTTTAAAACTCCTTTTACAGTTTCGAGTATTTGCATAATCCCAATCTTCTAATTTCTTCATCTCTACTAATTAACAAAAGCTTCTTACGTGCTCCTGCCCTGTGCAAATGTACATGCTAATTACTACTTAAAACACAGCTACTACTTAATTAACAATTCATTTTTGATTTTTTTGGAAATTTAAAAAGAGGAAAATCGTTTTATGCATTGAAAGGTTTGCATAGTGTTCTTGTTATTCAACTCATCTCAATTTCAGACTCGGAACTTTGCTTGAACGACTTTCGATACGCAAGCATGATTTTGAAAAAAACGTTTTCTGTTTATTTTACTTTTGTCTAGTGTATAATATGATTGATAGATGATTGACAAACAATTCTAAGACTGGATTCGCCTGGAGAAAAATTGGTGAAGCATTGCGTTAGATATGATGAATATGAATAATTTTTCACATTTTCTCTTTTTTACAGTTGCCTGAAGAATTTAGAATTACATTTTCACTCTGAACCGGAATAAAACAACAATAAAACCTGGTTTATTAGATGTAGCGAATTATTTTCTAATGGCCTACATAACAATACTAGGATTTTCATTCGTTCTTCTCGAGTGGTTAACGGCTTTAGGGTATATTTTTATGACCTGCGTTATCTAGATTGTTTGAACTTAGGAAAAGCCGTCATTTAAAGTAAATAAAATCAAGTGCATTTTTAGAAATGGTTTTAATA
>JAHZNK010000558.1:0-13216 GCA_027744615.1 Lepidocyrtus cf. nigrosetosus NNG-2020 | reverse complement strand
GTGAAATTTATATAAAAAGACAAAGAAAAGAAACTAGACTAGAACGAGTAGAAAGAAGACTAGAGTTAATCCACAGCATACAAATGCGCTTCTCTGACCACGTTCCCAGAAGATTCCAAACCAACAGAAGATCCAGTACATCCACAACAAGTGAAACTTAGAAAACAACGACGGAAAACTCATAAAAAGAAAGAAAATTTCAAGAAATTTGGAAAGGAATAGAGAGCCAGCCATAATTTAAAATCATTTTATCCAACGAGCACTTACTTATCCATCGGATATAAAATTTACTGGACTAGAAACAATCCTGAAGCTCTCATTTTTGTCTTCATTCTTTCCTTTGACTAGTCAATACTAGATGAGACAGTCTTGAATAACGACGTTTATCATGATGACAATTTTATATAGCGGAAGGTGACACTAAAGCAATGGAATTGAACGGAGGTCTTCATTTATATAGCCCTACCTTAACTCAAAAAAGAGATAAAGAAAAGTGAGTTTTGAAAAGAAACAAGGTCACTCCACTTCCTTTTCCTTTCTTCAAACCCATTTCAGTGTTTTTGGAAACGTAAAAAGAAATGAAACAACTCAATTTTTAAAGGTAGTAAATGTCATTCTAGTTTTTAAAGAATTCGTTTGAACTTGTGTTGATGGTGTTGCGAGTAGGAATAGAAGAAAAGGAAGAAGGCGCAAGATGGGACAAGCCAAGCGTAACATGTTATTCCATGTCCACTTCCTCCTCAAAACAAACTGTCATATTTGATTCACATCACGTAATCCTAATATTATAGAACAAGAAGGCGAAAGGGGGAGAAGTACAAGAAGATGCCAGAAGAAAAGAAGTTGTCTGTTCTCATTCTTCGTCTTTCTGGGTTGTTTTTCAATGAAATATTCTAACAACTTCGGCTATATACAACTACTACTTTTATACCTTTACGCCATCATTTCTTCTACTTCCCTTCTTTTTTGAAAATAAACAAAAGTTGAAAAATTATGTTGACCAGGACCCAGCCCTTTACTCTGTTCCTTTTCCAACTTGTGCTTAAGACCGATACAAATTGATTGAATTAACTAAAGTGAAAGTGAATTAGTGAGAGAAAAGTAAGCAAGGTAAACTCCGTATCAAAACGTGTGGTTCACCAAAACAACACTTTTATTTTAACTCGTTGCAATCTTTTCATGCATTGCGTAATTGAGTTAGCAGCACACTAGCCCCGTGTAAAACCTTCATCAGGTTTGAACACCGATTTACCTTCTTTGGTGCATTCTCTGATTGCATTTGGGTCACATTTGAAGACATTCGAATGAACAAACACCCAACTACTTTCTTTTCTCACTGTCCCTGCCACTTTGCCCTTTTTAAGCAATCTCTTTGTTTACCGAAACCTATTGAAGAAGAAGATGATGACGGTCAGATTTCATCAAGTCCAAGTACAAACAAGCTTAAAACATTCGCCTAGATTCCCATGGAGCATCAATATCAGCCAGCTTGTTTAAGCTCCAATGAACTCATGGTATTACCCGTTTTTATTTGGATAACTGGACATTGCAAAATAATGTGGGAAATGGTGCAGTCTAGAGAGAGAGAGAGCCTAGAGCATTTCCAACATTGAAATAGAAGGAGCGTTTAGGAAGGAGTGAAAGTGAGTGACATATATTGGGATTCAAAGAGACGAACAGGGAGAGCTAGAGTGGCTAATCCTAAGGGTGTGACATTATTCAACTTTCAGCTAAAAGTTTAATGTATGCAGTCATATCATATCATATCCTTTCCCGTATTGATTTCATTGGCCCATGAGAATATCCATTTCATCGTTTCCTTTCATCTAGAGCTTTCCTCTACAAAGGCAAGTGAAATTCTAGACTCATTACTTGAATATGTTGACACAAACTTTTTCTCCAAAGTTAATGACTTCAAGTAATTGGAGCCTCATTACCAAATGAATTTTCAAAAGCCCTCGTCTATTTTATTGTTATTATCACTATCATTGAAATCCAAGTCAAAACGAAAGTCCCAGTTTAATAATTAATATGTAGAGCCTTCTTTCTCTTCAACGAGATTTTAACAACAACCCATCATATTCTTGAAACTCATAGGCTGTTGTTATTGAACTAGAAGAGTTATTTCTCTTCCAAACTAAAATGAAAGTTTGAGCTTTTTTGAATTTCAAGTGTTGTACAAAAAACTAGTCTGCGGTGTCGCGCTTGCAACGTCTTTGACACCAAAATGAATGCTCAGTTCACACCGGGAACGGCCATGGATCCAACGGCCACCGTTGAGATTTCCATTTCATGCAGGTTTGTACTGTTTTTTATGTATTTGAATAATATTCTTTTGTCTATATAAGGTCCCATAGCCTTGTACTCAACAACAACCTCTCATTTCTCTCTCTCCATTTGTTTATTAGCCTGGTATTAACCTTTGAGAAATTCCCTGCGTACTTCACCCTTTCTCCTTTACACAGCTGTGTTGAATAGCTCTTCAGATTTCTTCGCTTGACTTCCATGCTTTGCATTCTTCGGCTCATTTTCATGTGAAAAAGAAAAATGTATTTTCTGTTTCATGTACAAGAGTGGAGAGAGAATTCACATGATCCGAAACTGTGGTAGCTTAATAAAATATAAATCATAGACGACGGAAGGTGAGTCCTATTCGGCTTTCCTTTCAGGTTGGGAATTTGAGACAGAAGAGGACATATATAGTACACATACACGTACAATTTAATACTTTCCTGCAAGGTTTTGGTACAATTTTACTTGATATATGAGCATTCCACTTCAGTCTTACTGTCTCTCCTTACTTAAAAGACGTGTAATGAGAGAAAGAAGAAAATCGTCTGAAGTAAAATCTTGAATTGTCTTGTATGAAACTAAACACTGATAAAATCAGCAACATCAAACATTCAAAGCAAGTTTAAAATGCTTTCTACAAAACAAGCCATTTCAATAGTTTTACCTATTCTCCGTTGCAGTTACGTAACTACCGTCATAATAATACCAATAGTAAAATATATTAGACTGGACAGTAAGCTTTTGTCCTTATGCATCTGAGTTGTAGGTAAGAAGCGAGATGGTAGTCCGAAAGTGAGAAAACTACTCTCCGTGGTCCCATTCCATCTCGCTTCAAAACGTGTTTATCCTATAAAACCTAACAACCTTTGGGACTACTTTCTTTCTACTTTTCTTTTCCCTTCAATAATCCAACCACCTTTCTTTTACTCTTGTCCTTCGTTAATAACAGACTAAAATAAATAGATCCAGGTTGAAAACCAGAGAATTAATGGAACTATCGCTACTTTCACAGTTTTTACTTCTTTTAACAGTTGTAGTAGGAGTTGCACAAGCAATAAAACGAGAATCATCAATGTCATCATCATTTTTATCTTCTACAGCATCCCTGTATGATAATAACACCAACTCATTTTCCTCCTGTTTCCTTTCAAACTTTACTCTCCGCGCTCGTTCTCTTCTTATCAAATAATGTCAAACTGTGATAAGTCGCTTGGATGCTCATATAATAACACAAGTCTCCTCTCTTTTCTCCAAAATTAGCTCTTCCATTATTATCCGCAGCTTCATCGCCATTGGCAAAATAACCAAAACCTTTCTTTAAATCGCAGCCCAACCACAGATTCATCCAAAAACCACACAGTAGCATAGGAGCAGCAGGGACGATACATGATTACAGAGATACCGGAAATTATGACGGGCTAAACGCCAACAACCGTCAGCTTTCCCACCACCATCGCTATCATCTCACCGCCGTTATGCTCACGCTGTTAAATATCTATAAACCCTAACGGCTTACGGTCATTTTGTGTCCCGTCCCGTCATCAACATATCTCATGAGAGATTACAAACCTACATCTCGCTTTTATCCTTCCCTAGATAATATTATCAAAGAAGGAAAATGAAATAAGCTCGTATAATACTATTTTATTGCAATAAAAACGTAGAGCTCATTTCACATGAATTTTATTGACTTTCCCCGGAATTTTATCATCAGCAACATCATCACGGTCATCAAATCATATGAATCATGTAATAATAGCGGTCTTTTTTCCTCCAGCGGAAACATTTCTTTTTTGTTATTTGTTCATTTTGGGGAGGTCCACAATAATAAGCCATCTGAGCAAACAAAAAAGTCTAATCGCTATAATAATACGTAACCGTAGAGTGTATATCTAGGATCGTTAAATAGCAGTTGCTTAAACTTATTGCTTTCACCACTAAATGATACTTTTGGGCAAGCAACCACACCAGGAAGGAAACCAAAAACAAACAATTTTTATTATCATTATTAGATTATCCTCTGGAGAAAAACAACAAACAAGGAAATAAAACAGCAGAAGTAGCGCGATATAGTAGTAAAAATAATAATAAGCAACAGGACATTTATAAACTGTGAGATAATGGGAAAAACGTTAATATTTGTACACTGAATAAGTAATTGCATAAAAATAGCCCCCCTTTTTATTTTCTTTCCCATTTCCTTTAGTAGAGCAAACAGGAAACCATCAGTGTGTTATTACGTCGTAGTTAAGTAATAGAAAAAACAAAATGAGAAGCCATTATTGCGATGTGTCTTTATAAAAAAACATGAATGAAAGAATATTTGAGCTGTAAGAAAACACTTATTAAAATGAAGGATAATAGAAAGACAAATTTTTGACAGAAGGATCAATATTTTTTCCTGACAATTGTGCACATTCCTCTTTTATTTGGCTTCGAATAAGAATTCTCATTCCTTTCTAAAGATAATTTATTACTCTTTTTATTTCGACTTTGCACGCCAAGGTCCATTGGTTTCTGACAAGGGAAATCAAAAGTCACATATTTTCATTAAAAACCAGCAAACAAAACAGTTCCCTACTGAAGCTGACTTAAGATCACCCAAAAAGAAAGATTTCTCTAAAAAAGCAACAACTTCAAAGCCAAAAAAGACAAAGAATGTTGCAATACTTTTCTTAAGCTAAAAATCCATTCTGGAGTCAAAACAATTTTCAGAAAAAATCTCCTGAAGGAGATCAACCGTAGTGAAAAGGGACTAGATGCCAGCAAAGTAAGCTAAAAAACTTGCAAAAGTACTATTTGTAATAGCAGGAAGAGATGATTTTTATACGCGAACAAAGCAAAAACAAAGATTATTCCTTTCTTCATTTTTCAAAAAAAACATGTGAAAAGGATACATTCCTAAAAACTCACGCACACACATGCGAATCAGTATTCTGTTTCAAGACAGAACATGACTTCCTTCAAAACAATTTTTCATTGGGATAAGAAAAAGAAAAATACAATATTTTATCACCAAATAAGAGTTTACACAACTGCTCATGTTCTTTCTTTATACGGTTGGTTTGTTGCGTTCTGATTCTCCAGAATTTCTTTTTCTCCAAACCCTTTCATCCTTCTTAATATCTGAACAATTTAAAGGAATGGACGCATGTTCACTCTTAAAAACAAAAGCGTTCATTATCGTAACGCGAATAAACGAGGAGCATTTATTTCAATCTATTTCTCTTTCTTTCATTTCCTCTCATTCTGCCTCCATTCAATTGAATGAATGGCTGAGCACAAAACATCTGATGATCTACAAAATCAGTATTAATCGTAAGACATTAGTTGAATAAAAGACTGGCAACCCAAATACAGACTAGTTCGATATTTTGCAAAGTTGTTAGTAAATCCATTCAGATTTAAGAAATTCAGACAGCAAGTCCAAATCAACAAGATGCTGACAAAGCCTTCATACTTTCAGCTAAATATCTTGTCAATTTGTCAGCCTGTTAAACAGCCTGTATAAATACAAACGGACAGACAGACTTACATGGTTGATTTATAACTAGCTCTGATGAACTAGTAACAAGAATAAAATACAAGATGATCGAGCAATTCAATAAGTCGAAAATTATTTCTGGTTCATTCCATCTACTCCATATTTATGTTCCATTTCCATCTTGAAAACTAATCGTACTGTTTTCACTCTTCATTCCACCGCGTAATTTCAATCTTATTTTTAGCTAAACCATCACAAAATTAGTGTTTCCTTATTCCAGCCTTATACAAAATGTATAAAGTTCCTCTTATCATCATCACGACTATCATTGTGATGATGAAAGTGACGGTTTATAAGGAAAACAAGGCTCTCTCGTGTGACTGCCCGTGAGCGAAGTTTCCTTCCTTTCATTTCTACATGCAATCTCCTCCATCATCCTCGTGGTTTTCGGGCGGCCCTTCTTCTCTCTTTCATAACATGTTAAATAAAGTAGTTGCATTAGATGGCACACAATTCAATTAGATTATCTGTTTTCTCCGTTTTCTCCTCGTTTCTAATTCATTCCATTTAGCTTCCTCCTCTTTCCCTTAGATTCCTTAACAATCTTTTAGTTTTCGTAGAACGGAAGAAAGAAAAACACTAGATATGAGAGATTAGAAGAAAACTTTTCTTATAACTACCGCAGAAGGACGAGGAATACAAGGACTCAGTTCCATCTAATGCAAATTCTTTTCCCTTATCACAAAAAGAAACAATAATTTCCTCTATTGCAAACGCATAGGAAAAAGCAAGCAAAACAGAAGCTTCCTCTTCTGGATGATAGACTTTCCCTTATTTTCCGTTGTACGTTATCTGAAAGTCAAGCAGAAATTGCACTGAAAAGGCAATATATAACACCAGCATAAGCTTGTCCAACAAATGTAGGAACAAACGGAATGAATGAGTGAATGTCGGAGAACGTGATTGCTGTCTATCTTCTTCCATATCTACGTCTTTTCTTGTTTGTCTTACTTTTTTACTTTTCCTTCCCTTAATAACATCTCTGATAAACTTTTTCCGTTTTTCTTCCTTCCTTGTTCCTACAAAGCTTAGAAAATTACTCCACTCCATTCTTGATTCCTTCACTCATTCATCCCATTCCAGATATCCCAGGACTACAAAACTCAAAATTACTAACTTTCCCCATGCTCCTTCTCTTTTCTCTACCTCATCATCATCTTCCAAATTATTCATATTGTTAGGGAGAGTGCACACTGTAATAAGGAATGATGATGAGAATGCTGCCTGAAAAATAATGATCAAGGCACAATTTCACTCTCATTTCACTCACAAAGAGGGACACATGGCAGGAGCGGGATGTACCTTAAACAGAAAAAGAACGTGTTACGAATACTCCTACAATTTTCACCATTAATTTATAATGTTCTACTTTTCAAATGACAAGATGGAGTTAAAAGGAAAAAGGTAGGAAGATGTTGCTGATGATGATGAGGTTGACAACGGCAGATAAGAATGATATGTGAAAATTGCTAAATTTTACCCAGTCTTTTAAGTACCTTTACCTCAAAACTGTGTCGAAGTATTTATATATAATCCATTTTCACCAACTACCCTAGAAAAAAGGTAACCGCTGTAAGAAATTAATTCAGCATATTTTTATTAGTACTGAAACTATTACATCACCATAAATAAAATTGAATAAAACGTTTTTATTTACTTTCCATATATCTGTAAAATTATTATTATTGTCCGTTTCTTCCTTTTGTTCAGAGGTATTCATTTTTCAGTTTTTGTTTTCCCCCTTCCACATTCTGCTCCGTTAGACTAAATTACGTAACTGATTATTATAATCATTGTAAAAGTAGCGTGTGTCTATTATTAACCAATTCTATTACAATTTTCTTCCACCCACTGCGCAAGCTAAAACAATACATTTCTTCTGTAAAAAAGAATTTTTTCTGCATTATTACATTGTCGCAGATTTATTATGATGATGTGTCTGCATTTCTACAAAACAGCTTCCGTTTTTCCTACAGGAAATATCTTTATCTGACTCACAGTTACATTATTGTTCCCTTAAAAGCCTCATGCCTTATTCATTGTGAGAAACAGAATGGAAACCACCTATTTTGCATAATCCACCAAAAAGGATCGTATTAAGCTGTGTTGTGTGTGATAGAATGAAGCTCTTATTTTTCTCTGATACTTCTCATAACTCCTTTCCCTTAATAAGCTTTCCAGAAAAAAGTACTCTGAAAGTATGGAAAATGTTGGCGTAGTGTCTCTCACAGTTTTCCTACGAGTCATCTATCCATCAGCATAATATAGAAAAAATGAATATTTCCCTTTTTATTTTTACCGTGAGAGAATAAAAAAATTCTATCGTGTCATATACCTCCTCCTTCCATCATTTTTAGTAACAAAGCATTTCCCTATTTTCCCCTTTCATGCAAGTCAAACCAGGCAAGAAAATTGATAATTTTGAGTAAATGTGCACTTTTATATGCATATGCTTTACTACAAGTGGATTGAAGAAAAAACACGGAGAAAGTACTCGTTATGAATTTGATGGCTGGGGAGCATAAAATGTTTTTCCCAGACGCAAGTAATTGCTCATTTAAGCTTTCTAATGACGATCCTCCATTAACGTTTCTCCTTGGGATTGTAAGGGAAAAACTCCAAAAGATAAGAATAATATGAGCACGTGTAGCGTGACAAAACCTACGAGAATTACTAGAAAACTACATGGGAAGGAGAATAATAAGACACTTTTCCTAAGAAAAAACAATTGGCAAACTTTTTTCCCTTCCAACTCATTACTTCCTTATTTATCAGAAGCTCTAGTATGAACTTTTTCTAATTTAGTCTTCTAGTGTCTTTTTATATAGTTTCTCAGGCTGACAATACTTTGATTTATTACAGAGACCTGTTGGACAAAGATGTCTTTTCAAGGTCTGACCCAATCTGTGTCGTTTACATTCAACCTGTGGGCACTGGCAATTCTCATTGGGTAACAGCAATCAAATCTAATTACGCTTTAGTCTTTTTAATTAATTCAAATTGTTCAATCATGTCGTTCTAATTGATTTTTTTTCTACAGGCGGAGTTTATTCGAACGGAAATTGTATGGGATTGTCTCAACCCAGACTTTATCACAAAGGTATGTTCATTTGAACGATTACGTAATTACAATCAAAATTTATAATTTCCCAAAACTTTGTATCGTTTTGTAGAGAAGCATGCAAAACTAGCATTAACCTTTACCCCACAAATTAATTACTTTTTATTAATTCTCATTACCAGTTTTGTCTTTGTCTTAATGTAATGAAAGGAGTTCCATTCACTAATTGTTCTCAAAGACCTTTTCTTTCTGAAGCCGCTCATAACAGTATTTGGTTTCCCACTCTAACTTTGTAATAACATGGGTAGATAGATAGTTTGTACTGTGCCACCGCTGCCGCGCCAACCACCACCTTTGCCACAGCCACAATTAGCAAAATTAATTCTTCTCCATCTGCGCATTAGGATCCTTTTGTAAAGCAAAAAGAGAAATACTTGGATAGCTTGTTTCGTTTCAGAATATTTTTTATTTCCTACTCTAAAACTTTCTCTAAAAAAACTTGGAAATTGCTCTCTTGCGAGTTGTGGCTGGCTGTAATATTACAAAAGAAATCAAGGAAATAACAAAAGAAGACTAAATAAGGAAAGAATTGGAAGTTAGAGTAAATGAAAAACAGGAAAAAATCTCAATGCGAGCTTTATTAAAGGAATTTCTGGTAATTTCACACAAGTGTTACATAAATTGACTCAAGGAAATAAATTAACGGAAATAGGATTTGCAAGGGGAAGTAAGAATTCCGAAATAAAGACAAAAACTGTAAATTTATAAGCAGTATAGAATACCAAATGGGATCGGCAGGCGACAGGCTGTTAAAGGATAAAAGAGGTCACACACACAACAGGAGCAGAAACAGCAGAGGATTAAATCCTCCAAAACCGGAAACTCTTATTCTTTATACAGATGTTCCTTTTAAACGATTTTCTTAGGATTTGTCCTAATACGTAATTGATATTCAAGTCATGCAAGGAGAACTTAAACAAGAACCGGAAACTCTTATTCTTTATACAGATGTTCCTTTTAAACGATTTTCTTAGGATTTGTCCTAATACGTAATTGATATTCAAGTCATGCAAGGAGAACTAGGATTAGAATAGATTCACTTTACTTTTCCCTTTGACTTTTACCCGAGGCTTAATATTTGCAAAAACTTGAATTGGTAAGGCGCGTGAACATCATTATTTTAGCTCACTTCATTAAAAGAAAAGTGTTTTTGCAAAGTTTAAACAAAAAATGGTCTTCGTATTTTACTTATTTCAATCCTATCTTCTTATCCGAATCTTTATTGCTAAATATCGAGAAACAAGNTAGCTCACTTCATTAAAAGAAAAGTGTTTTTGCAAAGTTTAAACAAAAAATGGTCTTCGTATTTTACTTATTTCAATCCTATCTTCTTATCCGAATCTTTATTGCTAAATATCGAGAAACAAGGTCTTTTCAGCAGTAAAGAGATTTTTTCTTCGATGAGATAAAAAATCGATCCTAGGTTTTACTTTTTTCCTTTCATTCTTAAGTATTAAATGTGATTTTTGTATTTTATACGCTATATAAAATAAAAAACCCTTTTTCTTTAGGTAACACTAGACTACAGATTTGAAGAAGAGCAAGCACTCCGTTTCGAAGTGTATGATATTGACAATCCATCGGCAACTTTGGATCTCCACGATTTCATCGGATTTGCCGAATGTACACTTGGTCAGATTGTGGCAGCTGGCTATAGTGGTCTCACCCTGCCACTCACTCAGAAAAAAAGTCGGTTTAATCCCAAAGGCCCAAAACAAGTGAAACAGTCAAAAGGAAGAATCATTTTGACAGCGGAGGAACTTGTTCAGTTTAAGGAAGAGGTACGTACTATACATCATAAAAAATCTAAAAATCCTTTCCAATACCAAACCCATTCACCATAAATCTTTTTAAAAATTTCTCTGCTTGCGGTCTTCTCTTAAAAAGTATTTTTTGTTAAAAAAGTGAAAATATGACAAAATACTTTCTTCAAGTTTTCTTCATTTTTACTCATTCATCCCGATAGCGGTCTTGAATACTTTTTTAAAAAGTTTTGGAAATTTTTGATTATTCTTTTGTAATTCAATAAGAATCAAAGAAAGAGGAAAACGGTTGAAAAATAAAATTTATCAATCAAACTTTTTTCTAAATTCCTTTTATTCCTTATGTTTGGAGAATAAAAACAAGTTTTATTCTTCCGCTCTTTTTTATCTTTTCATAAAGATATTATATACGAACAATAGCAGCAAGGCTCAAGTGCAAACATATATCGATTTTACTTTTTCTTGCTCATATTACGTTGTTTCCATTCACCTTAAATCTTCCATAATTTTGTGAATGAAACAGATGAAAAAGTTTGCTTTATTTAACCTCAAACAAGCGGGGAAAGCAGCAGAGCATAGAAGCACAGTTGGATATGGGCTCAAAAAAACTAGAATCTAATGAATTAATGTCATCTAAAAATTTATCCTTGCACATGGCATTTTACAGCTTAAAAACTCAAGACCACATTACCCAACCAGAAAGTATTATAAAAAAGATAAGATTTCCGGGAAATATATATTACCGAGCACACATGTTTTTTGCGTACTTCTTACAGGATTAGTGGAATGGAGAGGAAGTGCAATTTTTTACAAACTTTCATCTATCCTTAAAAACAAGGCGACAAATGGAATAGGCAGTTTTTTCTAGGATTTTCCATGTTTAAAAAAGAGCTTGGAATAGGACATGTGAAAATAGAAAATTCAAGCGTGCAGAATCCTTCCTCACTATCTCATGCAAAAACTTGTTCTTGTCATTTGCTTTTTAACTTCTATTCTAATCTCTATTTTCCTCTCTGCATTCTTCAATTTCTTATTCAGTTAGTCTACCCAAACCGCCGTAAATTCTTCTCGGGCACTTGTTCCAGATTGTTGTGTGCCTTGTTAAACGAAAACTACAAAGCTGGAATGAAATACATGAAGCATGTCCTTATAATCTACACCACTAGTCCTGTACCCCTGAATTTTCTTTAAAAATCGCACAAAAGGAGTAGAGTAGTGGCTAATCTTTACTGAAACCGTCCTCTTTGCTTTACTGCACCGTTGAATTCTTCCTTATGCTCCAGTCACCTAAATTATGGCCTAGCCAACCAACTAACCAAAGTCACACAAATCTATCCTCTTTTCTTATCCGGAATCAGTAAACTGATGAATGAAACCAAGTGGACAGAAGGCACGACATGAAAGGGAAAAAGAATTATTCTTTAACTTTTTTTAAAAAGTTTTGCCTTCATTTATATAACTGATGCGCTTTAACTTTCTCCAAGGAAGTGTTCAACCTCTCACAACATGACTGATGAAGGACGATCCATCACTTTCAAACATTTATAAGTTCAAACCCGTTTCTTTTCAGTAGTTCTGTCGAAGTTAAGCTTGAAAAAGGCTTTTTTTTATAAAAACCGGTTAGTTTTTTTTAGCGAAAGCCTCTTCACTTATCCTTATTTAAATGCATATCTCCTACAAAATTCTGAAATGAGATGGATGGAGTGATATTTACAAAGTATTTTTACTGTCTTAGGAGATTATGCTTGGACAAGGAAAGAAATTAGGTTTAGGCTATTTACCATAATTCACATAGATCTCTCTCCTGCAGAGGATTTTTACTGGTTAAAGACCGATAATAGAAAAAATAGGAGAGAAAATGACAAGCAGGGTGTCTACCCAAATGGGAAAAGTTGCATGGCGCCTTTCTCCTTATTCTCATATTTCTCGCTATATGAGAAAAGAGTGACCACCGAACATACCTAAACATAAAAACATGATTTAACAAGGAAATCTGGAAAGAATACAAACAACCCCCACAAATACAACCCCTTTCTGCAGAGATTTTTTATCCTTTTTTCTTTCATGTCCATCTGCTCTTTTGTCTCCTTTCAACAAACCTCTGTTTTCCACAAGAGCAACCATGTCACATTGCTCCACAACCTCCTCCTCGTCCTTTTACTGCCATGTTCCATTACTTCCATTTCGTTTTACAGGAATTTATTCAACAAAACTGCAGAGATGCCTTTCTTGACTTTTAATAAAATTGTAGGAAAGCCAACAAAATTTATTGGATGTTTAACTATTAGATAACTAACAAACCTAGATGGGACATGTCGATTTAAATAC
Source organism: Lepidocyrtus cf. nigrosetosus NNG-2020 (assembly GCA_027744615.1). Taxonomy (NCBI): domain Eukaryota; kingdom Metazoa; phylum Arthropoda; class Collembola; order Entomobryomorpha; family Entomobryidae; genus Lepidocyrtus; species Lepidocyrtus cf. nigrosetosus NNG-2020. The sequence goes on along the minus strand of JAHZNK010000558.1, from coordinate 168 downwards.
ATTGAAAAATATGATCATTTTGTCGCCAGCCGAAAAAAAATTTCACGGTAGATTGTTACTAGGAGAAGTATGGTTGCTGCAGAATTCAATACTTTACGAGACAAAATTATTATAATTCTGCATTTAATTTGCAAAATGTCAATATTTTACAGATGGATTAAAATGCTT
>JAHZNK010000557.1:0-11940 GCA_027744615.1 Lepidocyrtus cf. nigrosetosus NNG-2020 | reverse complement strand
AGTACTGCTCACTCGGAAACTTGTTATCTTGTTCGCTGTCAAGTGCTATTTTAATTTTAGTCTCACCTTATCCAGTTCACATTTTGTAAACATTTAAATGATTAATTTTTACCTGTCAGTTTAGCATGAAATGAAATGAACCTAAATGCATAATGAATATTGTCTGGGTCGTTTGTATAGGATGAGAGAGAACTCATAAGGAACCTTTCTTCGGCAATGGATGGCCCAGAAGTCATTATGGATGCTGAAGAATACTTACAACCCAGAAGTAACGGCACAACCACAACAAGTTCGTCAACTTCTACAAATGGGACCTTAAAGCGAGCTGTTGGTGCACCTGGTATGGGAACTATGGGTGGAATGTGCTCTCACGAGAACAACTGGCCCGACTCCCCACAAAACTTTCATAATAGATATCGAGAGAGGCATCGGTATGGCAGCGCTGGTAGTGGAAGGCTTCCCTCAGTGATTGATTCGAGATATTGTACTGATCCTTTGAAAGTTTTGGGACGAGATACAAGTGACGGATGTTACTCAACAGACTCGTCTAAAAGTAGGGGTCAGTGATTCAGGAAATCATGGTATGTTTAAAAATAATGACGATTCTTTCACATAATTGTAAAATGATTTCTTATCTTTGATTATAAAACTTATTTTTATTTGATTAATCACAGTTGATACCGGTGATAACAACGAACTACGTCGCTTTGCAATGAGAAATAGTCAGCACCACTTCCCCACACTAGTGGACAACCCCGAATATCAATTCATGGCCCGAGAGTATACGAACGTGCCCTTAGCCTACGCCCCCATTGGGTTACCAATGGCTCCAAGTGGAAGTGCGTCAACAACCTCTGCAAACAACCATCATCATCCTCACTCCATTCATAATGGCCAAATATTGGGTAGTTTTGCCCATAATAGTAATAGTAGTAACTCTAGTAAGCCCCAATCCCAGCAACAACACCACCCATATTACCATCATCATCAAAATAATCAATTTAACCGTCCATCATCAATAGTCAGGTCATAGCTCCAGGTCAGAAGAAGAGTCAGATCATGAATACTACAATGAAATTGACAGGCTAAAGAGGGAAAAGCAACCTCTTCAGCAGTCCCTTCGCAAAAATGAAACGACGGTTTAAACTCAATTTTTTTGTATATTTACCCAGCCAATCTGGCTAAAAGGTTGTTGTTCATACTAAAGAAATGATCCTTTGAAGTATGATTTTACAAAATAAGGTTAGTTTTTATTAGTTTTTTGTAAAGAAATAGCCATAAATTCATATAAAATATGTTTTTTATCCGTTTTATATGCGTATTTTATACAAACAAACCTAGTTATCGTCATAATATTAGTATGCAATATAAAATAATTCCAATTGTACAACGTGTTCATACAATCATATATTTTTAAGCAGAACTAATTTATGTAAAAATCGAATAATGAACCACAAAAAGAATGATTTATAACGAATTATGATAGGTCGACGAATTTTAAAAACTAATGAAGAATCATTTCTTTAAGACTTTTTATAGCTCAAGAACGATCTACTGTTCAGTCAACTCGTTTAAGTATTTCTTTGACAAATCAAAATTTTTAATCCATTTTGGCAATCAAACGGTTTTTATATTTAAGTAAAATCATGCATTTATAATTGTTATGTGTTTGTCNAAGTAAAATCATGCATTTATTGTGTAATTGTGTTTGTCTTTTTACAATCAGTTTTTTCTCGAAGAAAGTTGTTGAATTTGTTAAACTGCCAAAGTCACAAAGGAATAGTTTTGGTTCGCATTGTTTTATACTGGGTGAATCGAAGTGTTTTAGAATCTATGAAAATGCTATGCTCATTTTTACATAACAAAGAAACTATTTTATATCCTCCAAAAAACTATGCAAATAGTTATAATTGTTAGTTATTAATATTCTCAATCGTATTTGCAGTAATCATTTTTAATGTATATTTTTTAAATCGACTGTGATAATAAATTTTAAGGTTTTAATCTTTTTTATCTAAACAAATATCTAAATCGCGAGTTACTTTATTAAGCATAAAACTAACTCTGGGGCAATGTGAATATCAAAAGATCTAAAGCATAAATATGCAAATAATGCAAAATTCACATGAAAATCATGAAATAGTACCCATTTCATCAAAACGTTAATTGTGTAATTGAGCATCCTGACCATACATTAAAAAATCACAGCGGAAGCCTTTTTCGGGAGAATTGTTTAAACAAGAAAATAAAAATTACCTAACACGCACAGGAAAAGTATCCATGCAAATTATAGTAAAATTCGCACACACGTTAGTACGCTGCACTGTCACAAGCAATTATTATTGCAATTTTGCTTTGTGGTTACTGCCTCAGGACAGTGGAGCCACGGGTAACCATAAACAGCTACTGCCAAAGAAATCGTTTCTAAACCTTTCTACTTCCTTGTAAATCCATAAAAACTGGATATAAGGAAAATTGCATGTTAGTCATTTGCAGACGCCACTCATAGAAAAACATTGAAAACTTCCTAAAAATGTTAAGATAAATGAAAAATTGCTAGTTTGCAGTATTTTCTCGAAACTAACAATGAACTTGTTTACTTGACTGTGACAACTTGCAAAAAATACTCGCGCAAAGAAATGCAGTAGTTTACCTGCAACGAGCAAACATTATTTTTTATTATAATCATAGAATCATTCATAAAAAATGCTTTACATGCACTTGCTCATCATGATTATTCGCTGTATTTATCTAACTGCATTGGGTTTCTAATCTTTTCCATGCTCGTTGGATTCATATTTAAGCAGCTTATCAATTCAACAAATTCAACGGTTAAACAAACCGTCTTCCCAAAACAAGAAAGTAAATGAGATTTTGTATTACGATGTGTGAATGATGAGAAAGGGAAGAAAAGATGTAAAATGTAGAATTCATGCTTTCATTTTGAATCCGTCAGTCAAAGCAAGCGGAGAAGAGAGCAAAATTTACTTTTGATCTCTTCTTTTCACTTTTCCAAAACAAGAAAAGTAAATGAAAAAGATTTTGTATTACGATGTGTGAATGATGAGAATGAGAAGAAAAGATGTAAAATGTAGGATTCATGCTTTCATTTTGAATCCGTCAGTCAAAGCAAGCGGAGAAGAGAGCAAAATTTACTTTTGATCTCTTCTTTTCACTTTATATTTAGGGTAGTAACAAGGGAAGGATTCTCTCACTCTTTATTAGCACGCGAAAGTGAGAGGTTCCCCATCACTGTAGTTAGTAAAGTAGTGACTAGTGGTTAAGCAGAAAGAAGCGTCTTCATTATCATACTGTCATTATTAACTTTGACAAACATCAAACAAGGAAACCTCAGAGTACAATCTGTAAATTTGTACAAAGCCCCTTCTTCTTTTCCTTCCAAATTCATCATCAACCTTTCATCGACAGAGTTGAAAGCAGGAATCAAGCTTTTGCAATTTTGCATACAAATAATATCCAGTATCAGTTATTTCATTACCCACGTACGCCGACAGGGATCTCCTTCCAATTTCTATTTTATCTTCAACTCATCAGTAGTGAATAAGCAAGGAAAGCAACAGCATCTCAGCATTTGCCTGTTTTATTTGGCGTCCTCAGCGGACTAGCAACAACAACGCATAGTACAAAGAGATCTTCAGTTCAATTCCAAAAAGAGACTGTGCCGTCGTGTTCTGCCTTTCAATATCTTGCAAATTGGAGAAAGGAAAACTTAGCGTTAGGAGATGTGAAAATAACCAGCACATTATTAGTTTCAGCATGTGCCTAGCTCTTCACCATCATCATTCGTCGTCACCGTCTTCACTTTTGTCTGGTTTTCCACAGCTCCACTCCACCGCTGATGTATCTTTGTGTATAAAAAAGTTTTTATTACAGGAGTCACTTATGATTCCTCCACGAAGTAAGCATTTTCACGATGAGAATCGCTTGTTTTGTATATCCATTTTACCTCAATTTGATAAGCACTGTTATTACAACAGCGAAGAGAATAAGTTAATTTGCCCCAGCTCGTAGCCAATTCCACTACCATCATCGTTGCTTTATCACAATCAACAGAAAGCTCATGTAGACAGTGAAGTTTTCTTTCACTTGCATGCAAAAGCTTAAAAGAGAAGAGAAAAAAGTTGCCAGACAGACAGATAGGCACAGACATAGATGTTTTCGTATGATTTTACCTTTTTATAAGATCTTTATAGTTCAGGTTATTCCCTATATCAATATATATGAATTTAGTATTGAGTAGAATTGCCATACAATCATGTTCGTATTCCCATCATCAGGGGAATTATGCTATGCTGTAGTCTCGTACAATTCTGAGCTGTGTATAGAAATCTTGATGAGAGAAAATAACATAAAATGAATCTCTATGTTATACTCGTGTTATATTTTTTATAAAAAATACGATATTTGCACGCTCTGTGAGCTACAATACTGTAGGATATGTAAATAATATTGAAAATAATGCATTTCGTCCTTCAGAAAACACGACTCAGACAGACTACTGTCTGTAATTTCTACCCACATTAAAAATTACCTAATTTTTAGCAATTTTAGGGAAAATATTAACTGCAAATTAAAAATTCTTGGAAAAATTAAGTAAACAATTGAAAAACGTTACGGTTTCTGTGATTGTTTGGGTTTATTGTGCTAAAAACTGAGGATAATTGTAGAATATATATCGAATAAACTCTAGAAAGGTTTTTTGGCTAATGAAAACCCTTTTGTGCTATACCGCCGCATAGGACCTTAATTTGCATCTTTATAAATTTTCTAAATGAATTCATAATTCAATAAACTTGTGAATATTGCGGCTAATAATGACTATAATTTATGTATCTTAATGAATAATGATTAATTGATTATCTTTGCACATTTTTGGAAATCTGAGGCAACTAAAAGAGTAAAAATCTAGGGGTTATAAGTTAATTATGAACAGTTATTGCAACAATAATGGTAGTGGACAGTGAAGGATTTTAAACTTTGAACCGGTTAAATACAGTGAACTTAACATTGGTGGTTTTGTGAAATGTTTATGTGGGCTAATTAATAACTTGATTGATACCAGTCAAGCGGTGGTAAATGTGCTGTGGAAAACCAGACAAATGTGAATATTAACAAATTTAATAAATAAAAGAGGAAGTGAAAGTGCGTAATGAAAAGTGCACAACTACCTACTTTACCTACGCTCTTTCAGTTACCACAAAAGACTGTGAATTTAAGAACAAAGACTGACAATTAAAAAAGTAAGCTTAAAATTGGCTATGAGAGATATCATCATACTTGTGGAACCAAACAACATTTAATTAAAGATTAATTGGTAAGGACAATTTTATAGTAAATTCTTAGAATGAATGCTCTATCCATTCTTTGTATGTGCACCTCGCATGTTTATTAATCGACAATAACAATTACGTTGCATACATACCCAGCTTGAATTTGGATATTTTTTTAAAATGTTCCATTTTATATTTGCAGGTTTGGGAATAAAAAATTAAAAAATTGTCTAGACAAAAATATACAAGTCAAAGCCTCACAAGAATCAAAATTCGCAAATTTAAAAATAGCTCAAAATTATTATTATCCTTTGGAAATCCCGTAATGAGGAAGTGAAATAATGGACAATGCAAACGAAGCAATTCATTGGACGGGAGCGTCCTCCCCACACATAAACTTTATATAAAGTCGTGGTCAGAAACCACATTGTTTTCCGTAATGCCTACTTCCTTAGGAATTTTTATTTGCCTCAAAATCAAGAAAAATTGTCATTAGCTCTTTTTACCTTGGGATAAGTAAAGTCCATTGTCTTTTAAGAAAGCTCAAAAAGTTTCTAGACAAAAATCGGAGAAAGGCTCGTAAAAATTGTCTCAATAAATGCGACAAAGGTGACCACCGCCGTAATTATTTCTCGTTAAAAGAATGACAAAACAATAACGATTTGTCCGAAAACCTACTTAAATATGAGCTGTGAGCACTTTATCGGTGCGTCGTGGATAAATTAATTGTGTTCGGGTAATTGGAGAGGTGGCCGCAAATTAGTTCATTGAAGAAGAGTCTTCTATTGTAGCTGCGAATACGCTTAAGATTTTACATTTACAAGGAGCAAAATTTTCAAAAACCAAAATGTCTCCGATATCAACGACCAGTAAACTCTTACATCCCAAACTCGTCACCGGGTTCCTCGTGTTTAGTTTCCTTCTCAGTTTCTCATCAATCTCTCTAGTCAACGGTAAGTAAAGTTTTAATCTTTTTAATAACCAGTTTTAAATGTATTTGAGGAAAAATTAATGCTAAAAGTGAATTATATCAATTTGCTATATTCTCAGGGTTGAAGTGTCAATGCGATGTTTGCTACGATACAAACTACACTTGTGAAACGGACGGCTTTTGTTTCACAACCTCATCGAGGGACAAAATCTCCGGCCAAATTGTATATAATTATAGGTAAGCCACACTTGGTAACATGGCTAGAAACTGGAAGGTATACAGCTCGGAAAGTAATACTTAAAGCTTTTGAAACATTTCTTATCTTGCTCCCTTACGATAGCTTTTTCATTCATACATTGTATCTTATCTGAAAAGATCATTGAACACTCACGCCCGTTGGAGTCAAAATTGTTGCATAATATGAAAATCTTCATAGATGAGGAGTAAATAGGTACATAAGACTTTTCTTAGGTATATTGGGGAATGCGCCAGCAAAATATGTACCTATAATGGCATTTACGCAGTTAATTTTGTATCCTGTTGGCTCATATGAAAGCTGTCATTCATTAATCTACATAAAGCAATGAATGAAAGGATTTTTAACATCGCTATTGAGCACGTTTGTACAATAATATATTCAATATTTCATACTGTCCAAGCTTTATCTTTTACAGAGGGAAATAATAATTTAATAAATTGGAAACCAAACCATGTAACAACGGTTAGGTAGGAATTTATGTGGAAAATATACATTTCAATGGAATTTCCACACGTGAAAATAGTCATCATACGATTGTTTTATTCGCACATTTCGTATTAAATGCGAAATTTAGTTATAGAATGTAACGTGCGCATTTACTGATGTCGTATGGTGTAAACAAACAAAAATTTAACGTCTCCTCTTTTTAGAAATTGAGTGGAAGAAACATTTTTATTGACTTTAAAAATTTTACGTTCTATTTTTTAGTAATTAGACAATTCTATAGGACAATTGGGCAATAATTTCTTTTATGAAGCATCTTAAACTTAACTGAATTTGGTTGGTTTCGCCACATAGCTTACTTGATTAACTTTTACATAAGCATTCAGTACTAAATAGAGTTAGGGAAAGAAATAAGTGTGCAAAACTCAAGATTATTAATTTACTAATCAACTTTGAAATCAATTACCTACCACAGTTGTCATTATATTAAGACGAAAGTTGAAAAGGACAAAGTTAGGGTCATATTGTCTTGTTAAATTACATTATAAAAGTCAAAATCAGCTGAATAAGATAAAAATTCCAAGTATTTAATATCAATACGTCAGAAATATGCTTCCACTCTCTGTATTCTGCACAAGTTAGCATTTTCCCATAAACTGGATAAGATTAGAGGAACTGAAAGGAAAATTCATTTCTGTCAAGGAGAACGCTGCTGGCATAAGGCATGTTTCATATTTGCTTATGAGGAAAAAATCAGCTTTTCATGAAAATTTTTTATAAAAACATGCACATTCATGACACTTTCTGTATACTTTGCATTTTCAACAGTTAAAGAAAACGGAATAGATAGATGGCTATTTAATGAGAAGTATAAATATTTTCTGCACAAGTGACAGTTTTATGAAATGATTAATTTTTATTATCAACATGATTACAGTTATAAATTAGTACGATTCTGTATAGAAGCAAGTTTTTAATCCTGTGTTTTTTAAAAATAAAAATGCTGTATTTGCATAAAAGGTGCCTTTCGGTGGAAAATAGTTTCCCTCCTGAGTATCCTGCATGGTGTCGAAAAAATGAGTCAAACTACGTAATTTTGTGTTGTCAAGACCAAGACTTTTGCAATGCTGGCAAAAGATTAAAACTGCTTCCTCAAGATAGGGCAAAAAAGCACTCAGGTAAGCATAAAGCAGCAAATCAAAAATATTTTCACATTTTTATATCAATGAGTAGTGGAATGTAATGGCTACTTAAATAAAAAAGTACAAAGTAAAAAGTTATTCAAAGAAACTCTTAAATTATCTCCAAAATGAAACCAGATACCCACTACCCACTCGAACCGAATCTTCTAATTTTTAACTTTTGCTTTTGATTTTTACAATTACTAAAAACTTGAAGACTATAATGCTGCTCATGCTAACCTGTTTGTGAATAATTTACTTGTGTTTTCATATTTATGTGTGGTACGGATGAATAGTTTTGTACAGCCAATTTGAATTATCAAGTGACAACTTTTCATGTATGCCTTTACTAACGAAACTCACTCCAGGTCTCATAGATCCTCAAAAACTATCAGAAAATTATTAAATTGTCTTGTTTTAATAGAGGCTAAGAAAAACAGCGCAATATTATGCCAGGTGAAATCATGTAGACAAAACAATTTGAGTAAACAATGCCTATTTAGTTATAAAAGAACCCAGACAATGTAATGGATATTTGACAGAACCGTTCATCTTACGATTGAAATTGGCGATGCAAGTTTGGGTTACCTTTTTTGAATTTTGTTCTTGTTCCTTTATTTATGAGGTTTTCTCAAGAGTGTGCATATTTTTTGCCGAGGTTATTCTAGCTGCATCTGCATGTAGCTATTTTTAAGTTGTTCTACTAACCTTTTTGAACCAAAAAACGAGAAAGTTCTCTGGAGTGGGAGTGTGAAATTATGAGGAAGGTTGTTTGTTGAAGTTTTGTTTGAAAGATTACTAATACTGCTTTCTAAGCATAGAAAATAAAGTTCCTATAAAATCTGAGGTCACATCAACAAGCAAAGTCAATATACGTATGATCATTTCTGTTGAATAGCACGTTAGGTTTAAACAAGGAAGTTTTAGAAATAAACATTAAACTGTTGAATAAAGTTATTCTGGATTGTGATGATTAAAATGAAAATAATGTGTTTGTTATTGCATTTCGTGAGTAATCTTTCAAAATTGCATTCAAAGCAGTTTGCTGGGTGCGGGTTGGACTCAGAGATTGAGGTTTCCAAAAAACAAGCAACTTTGATTTAATCCAATCTTTCTCCTTAAGACCCATCTGCCAAGCAATAACGCACACCAATAACAATTAAAAGTTTGAGCGGGCTAGCAAAACAAACTTCAACAAGATAATTATAAACGAGGCAATTTGCATCTTCAAATAAACTACTTGGCACCAACATCATCATAACAATTAAGGTTACAAATATTATCATGAATGAAAAATCATTTTTACAAGTACTTCCTCCAGATGCACCCCAAATTTTACTTTGAATTGCAGCACATGGATTTATTTTTGTAGTTCAACAAGAATATTTGTAATCAGTTAATTCTCTCTTTATCGTACCATAAAAATCTCCACTTGTTTAGTACGTTGACATCTCATTATTATTATTAGTAGGCATACCTTTTACGTATACTTTTGCAGAGAATAATATGGTATACTGGCAAATATCTTTTGAAAATGGCAGAGACCTCGAAAAATGTAAACTGAACACGTCAAACCAACCTGATAAAACGGAGATGTGCAGTGACATGTAGCATCATAAAAGCTGTTAGCTTGTCAACCACTTTGTGCAATTGTCATTAAAAACAGGGAACATTACAACAAAGAAGAGCTGCAAAAGAACTTTTTGTTTTATTGCAAGTTGCCAACTTGTTGAAAATTGCAACGCAGCAACAAGTAAATTCTAGAAAGGTAAATGTTTGATTTTGGCATGGAATTGGTATGAGTGCATATATGTACACTGAGGTTAATTAAATAAATAGTACAAATGCAATTCAATAAACCGATTAGATTTGCTTGGCAGGCTGTGCATTTTTTGTTTGAAATACCTAAATGGAGAAAAACAGATTGTACCGATTGGATTACTTGTATCATTCATTCTCTCAACTGCAACGTATTCAATGTATGTTCATCTGAATAAATTTTTATGTGGTAGCTCAGCTCTTTATGTGGTGATGACGAAAATTGATAAGAACTTGCAGTTGCTGTAAAGCAAGTTCTTATATTTGCACAAATTCCTGCTTTTGCCTTGAATGAAAGTATTAAAGTAGTTTCATTTTTGTACATGAGAAAGAATTTGTACCCGATCTTTGCAGATTGCTAGAAAGTATTGTGCAAAAAATGAGCAATTACTTTCAATAAAAATAATTTTTAATGAAGCTTTGGGCGTCAGTGAATTCGTGAAATTAAATCAGTTAAAGATTAATTAAATCACGATAAGCGTGTTTAATGAGTTGAAATAAAACTATCTGTTTACATGAAACTGTTCCGGCTTCCCTATTCAGTTTTTTATGAATGGATATGATATAGCTGCCTAAATTTTCAAAGAAATTTCCGTGTTTCTACATGATATGGGTAAATTTAATTTTGTGCATACCAGGGCAGTGGTTTTCTTTTCGTGCAAACTAACGATGTACATAATTTGGTTTCTTTACTAATGATTTAAAACAGGAAGATAGGATTAAATCTTTTTATTGCTTAAGAAATGTTATGAGGATACATAAATTTTTTGCATTTAGGTCTATTTAGTGAGAAGAGGAAAGCATTGCAGAAGGATTGGCTAATGACGACATTTTCTAATGGTTATTATTCTGGAATCTGTACGATTTCCATTTTAATTTTTTGAAAAAATTAGGGACCACACGCCGACATTTTTACTTTTAATTTGTGGGATTAATAAAATAGGATTCAAGCAAGATACAGAGGAGGGAAATTCATGCAAATATAGCGCATTGGTTTTTTGGTGTCAATATCCTTTGAGTTTACGAGCTATTGTTAGGACTGTTGTTTGATTTGTAAACTTTGGGTACATGACAGGTGCCTGGATGGAAAGGATTTATACCCCCCTGAAAAACCCGTTCAATGTGAATACTCGCAGAAAACAAATGAAACGTTTGTAATAAAATGTTGCAAAGATGTTGACATGTGTAACGCTGCATTAAAGCCTGAATTACATGTGAAACCGACTCCTCCAGGTAAAATCATAGCAATCATATTGCTACTCACTTGCAGATCATTTCATCATTCTTTTAGTTCATTCCTCAATTACTCTTCAACTTTTAACCAGTAAATCAATGTTTTCATAAATAGTTTTTGGGATAATTACGATGATTTATTTGAAATGTGATGATTGTGTTACATAATTTTTCATATGTTCAGGACATGCATAATGCATGATGTGGTGACAAGAGAAAGGTTTAATAAAATATTTAAAATAGGTTTAATCCTTGTAAATACGCGTTTTCCAAAGAATTAATTTATTCATTATGCTGTATATTTAATGGCTTTATTTTTGACAACTCGAAAATCAAATTAGGGGGAAATAATGGTTATATAATTCATTGAAAATTTGAGCTCTAGACTTTCTCACATTTAAAAAGTTAATTGAAAGATAATAGAATTAGAATATTATTACTTAACGACGGGATATTACTGACCCCGACCCCGGGGGAATTGCTTGTTTTCAATGCCCTGATTTTATTTAAACCCTTGCACTTTACGATTGCTGCTTTATTTCCAAAAAATCCCATTTTATAAGCTCCCGGGGAAATTTTTTTAAAAAGTATGAAGCAGCAATTTACTTTCAAAAATTGCCCTCACATCAACATTAATACTTTTTATAATTTTCATTATTTCATAAATACATTTTGTACGAATTTTTGTGACAATTTTTTCTTGCAGTTGTTTGTCAAACGATGTGTTGACCCCACCTGGATCTTACCAATGTAATCATAATATCCCTCCACTTGAGGGATGTA